>CAHIKZ030005520.1:365000-505000 GCA_903632075.3 Acanthosepion pharaonis | reverse complement strand
TGTCGGAAAATATTTATTACATACATTAAGCTCATAAATCCTATTGTTGAATTAATTATAATTTTATGTATGCATGTGCGTTTGTCTGTGTATTCAAAGTATATAATTTCTTTAACGCGTTGACTGCCAGAAGTCAATTGCGAAATCTGACTGCTAGAGGTCAATTATGAAATCTGACTTCAAACGCCAATTTTATGATAGCCAACTTAGGCAATACATTTTTATTTTTTTATGAGTCGATTTATAGTTTCAACTGAAGTCTTAACACTGTTTTCGCAGTAGTATCAGTACGAATAAACTCGTTGTTCGCGTCCGCGGATGAAAAATGCACCAGAAAATGCTTGGCACGTAGTCGGCATAAAATATATCTAGTGGTTGACACACATTTTTGGCAGTCATCGTGTTTAACTGCAATTTTTTCTTTGTATTTAAGTAAACGTGGAGTTAAGCTATCCCCGTGTTAACCGTCTTGATTTTCTGACGTGTTAATCGATTATATTTACAGCCGAATGACTGCTTATCGTGTTCATAATTAAGTGTGGTGGAGCAGACGATAAAGTTTATGAGAGCTTTTTCCCTGTAAGCGGGGACAACCCTTATAACACGTGAACTTTTAATGATAATGTTTGAACATCCATACTTAGAAATTCTGCACCTATATCGCACATACAAAAATAAATCGAAATTCTTTTAAAATTATTCGGGGTCATGAGATTGTAATAACTTTTACAATATATGATTAGTAAATATAGTTTTACAATATTTCCCTAAGAATTTTCACATTGAAACTGAATTTTAAAAGCTTTATAAATTATTCAATTTAAAATTGGAAAAAATGAAAACAAATCTTGTAAAAATTCATTTTCTTCAGACAATATTGCCTTTAATATATATTATTCATAAATGCAATTAAAAGACTCTCTAATTAAATAATGTCTTAGTTTTATTGTGTTTTTTTTTTTTTCGATTCAGAACAGAATTTTGGTAAGATGGGTTCGATTTTGCCAAAAAAAAAAAAAAAAAAATCGGTGATTTAAATTCTTCAAAAAATTCTGCTTTTAACTAAAAAAAAAGTCACTAAAAATTATGACGTTGAATTTCTCAAGTTTTCATAAAATTAAGTAAGGGGCTGAAACACATGTAAAAAAAAGGTTATACCAAGATTTATCTAATAAAAAAATTGAAAAATAATTTAATTCATTTGTGAATAAGTCTTGAAAATTTCATTAAAATTATTATTGTTTGATTTTTTTTAATTAACGTGTCTGCCACCGCAAAAAGGGGCTTAAATTTGCTAAAAGTTAGTACAACTGCTGACGCAAGAAAAACAAGTTTTTTAATCAAAATTTCGAATGTTCTAAAAAGGAGTAAAAAAAAATTAATTAAATATCCAAAAATATTTTAATCCTTCCTCTTAATAATAAATATAAAAATTTTGACGATAAAATTGTTTTCATTACGTTTGGAGCATGTATTCACGACTTTTTAGCGATTTCGTTGAGGTACCTATATGGGAAAACTATTTATATTTATTTATTTATTAAGCTTTTCACACCAAGCAAGGCGGGAGTGCCACTAGCATGCAAGGGGTTCCAGAGAGTGAGGGCAAGAGTAAAGAGGCGTGAAAGAGGAAAGGATGAAGAGAAGGACGGGGATAGATCAAGGCATATGGAGATGTCAATTGACATTGCATTTGAATAGTTGAATATCATAGCTATCAGGGAAACAGGTAAAAGGGAGTTCAACAGATGGGAAGTGCGAGACACGAAGCTTTTGGAGTAGAAGAGACGGCTACATTTAACCGTTTCGACAGTGAAAGGGTGGCACTGAGATGCACGTCTAAATTCATGCAGTTTGGGAACTAACGAAAGTAGCTTGTCGGAGCAGGTATCGTGAAAGTATTTGTAGAAAAGACAGAGGGAGGCGACGGCACGTCTGTGAGAGAGCGACTGTAAACGAGATGCCAAATCAGGGCCAACCACATTGCATATCCGTCTCTGGAGTTTGTCGAGGACCCTAAGATGAACAGCGGGGGCTCCGGTCGATATATGACAGCAATATTCCATGCAAGGGCGAATGGTTGATTTATAGATTTGAAGGATGGACTCGGGCGAGAAAAACTTTCTGGCACGACATAGAGAACCAACTTTCCTTACGGTAGATGAAGCTATTGAGTCAATGTAATTGTTTCATCTCAGGTCAGCGGACAGTGTGAGACTAAGCAGTCGCAAAGAGGTGCTCTCATGCAGTTAAGCATCAGACATTCTAATGGGAGGCAGGGAGGGTTCTCTGTGGTGGGTAATAGAGAGAAGTTTTGTTTTGAGGCCTTAAGTTAACTAGCCATTTCCTGCCCCCCCAACAACCGATTGGAGGTCTTTTTTCGAGAAAACACACACACACACACACACACACACACATCTATATATATTTAGAAAACACAAATACATATATATATATATATATATATATATATATATATATATATTATATATATATTTTGTGTTTTCTACTATGTAGATCCATTGTTCCAGTTGTTTTAATTCGTACTTATTATTATAATTTTATGTGCCGTGTCTCCTCAGGGCGTAGGCGTTCATGGCCCTCCACATCTTCCTGTCCCTTGTAGCTCTTAATAAGTTTTGTCATTTTGTTATTTCTCCCAAACCCTGTTCTACCACCCATTTACTCAAGCTCATCAAGTATATTACGCGCTGCTTTCCTCTGTCCCTCAATGTGTCCTGTGAGTATCAGATTTTCCAAGCCCTCCTTCTTCATTACGCGCTACAGAAATTTCAACTGTCTCTTCCTCATGTTAAGTATAAGTTTCCTTTTTGTTTCCATTTTTCTCTAAAACCTTGTCGTTGCTCACATGTTCGGCCTGTGGCATCGTCAGCATCTTTCTGTACAACCACATATCTATTGCTTCAAGTCTCTTCATCTTTAAGGAGATTGTTCAGCATTCGCTGCCATATAAGAGGACAGATATCACATAACAGTTCAATACTCTTTTCATTGTTTCTAACGAAATTTTTCTGTGTCTTAATACTCTACTTAGCTTTTGGAATACATCTTTGGTCACCGTAATACGTCTTCGGATCTCAGTATCACACTTTCCGTCGTCTGTTAGAACATTTCCTAGATATTTAAATTTTTGTATTTATTTGATTCTATTATCTCCGATTTGTAATTTGCATTTTGGGCTCAACCTTTTTTTTTCTGATAACCATGCATTGTGTCTTCTTGTAGTTTATACTTAGTCCTTTCTTCTCGCTTTCCTTTGCTACGTTCTGTAGGAGCTTTTGTAGTTTACTTTTCGTGTCTGCTATCAACACTGTGTCATCTGCATATCATATGTTGTTAAGATTTTTACCTCCAATAATGAATTCTGGAAGAAAAAAAATCACGTTGGGAGATTTGGTGCGGTAGAATATGCTTGTCAGTCATTAAACAATTTTACCGATATCACAAGCACCGGAAAATATGAGTCCGGTTAAAAAAAAATAAAAAAATAAGACACTTGGACCTTTTTTTAATAAACAAATACCAGCAGATCTTAATGTAATCTAAGTACTTGGCAGATATTTTCCTCTTATGTTGAATGTATACAAGAAAGAATTGGAATTAATGCGAATATGTTGTATATGAAATATACAGCAGAGAAACAGCTTTCATACGAAATAAATGCTACTTGGTTGACTTGGTCAAAAGTTATAATTTCCTATCTAAATCAAAGAAATATAAATACCGTATATACTCGCGTATCGACCTAATTTCGAAGCTAATTTTAAGAGGGTCACATCATACACGAGATATAAAATTACTCTATGCTGCTGGCCCCTGGCTACGCCGTTGACCAAACTATATATCTATTTACTGTAGTCAAATTAGCTTCAAAATTAGGTCTTTAAAGGTCGCATGATACGCGAGTATATAGGGTAAACAATACCCCCCACATCCATTGTGTCTCCATTCTTCGAGAGTCGAACTTGAGATCAAGACCTTCTCGAGATCAAAAGCTTTCAATCATTATGGTTTATACAGTCTAGGATAAAAAAAACCCTCATGGCTACATTTCATATATTCATAAATAGTTAATCACTAATGATACTACAGAAGAAAGAGAAGGTGTTTTGTTACATGCTGAAAAAAAAAACAGTTTTATACACACGAGCGATTTTCACATTTATTCAGTAAGTTGGTAATAAAACGTTAAAAATGTGGGACAAAAAGACATTTTTTCCTGAAAGTAATTTGAAAGTTTTGAACTAATATATATATATATATATATATATATATATATATATATATATATATATATATATATATATCAACTAATAATATCAAGATTGTATGTGCTTATAAACTCAGTAAATTTCTAAATAAGTTATTCCAAAAAGCGCTTGAAAATGCAACAGTAGTTGGGATTTTAATTTAATTCTATAATTTAAAGTTTTAGTTTCTGTTTTTGAAACATGGTAATTCCTGTGTAGTGATGGGACCATATTTTTAAATTAGTAAATTTATAATTTTCATGCTCTACATAATTGTATTGAACACTGTTTATATATATATATATATATATATATATATATATATATTATATATAAACGATGCAATCAATTTACAAATACATGAATTATTCACACAAAAACTAATGCAAAGGTTAATGATTTAAATGGCGAGACATCCATCATCGCAAACAATTCAAATAATATACAAAAACCTCCGTATCCGTTATGAATGAAATGATCCTTGTTTATATATTACTAAGAGAAAAAACAAGAACAACATCTATTCTATACATGAAGATGTCTGTAGCAACATACGAAAGCTTGTAGTAAAATAAGAACTAATACGGCAGAAATTTATATAAACAAGGATCATTTCATTCATAACGGATACGGAGGTTTTTGAATATTATTTGAATTGTTTGTCGATGATGGATGTTCGCCATTTAAATCATTAACCTTTGCATTAGTTTTTTGTGAATAATTCATTTATTTATATATATATATATATATATATATATATATATATATATATATATATATATATATATAAGGATGTATAAACATAAAATGTCTTTTTATATATATATATATATATATATAAAAAGGATGTATAAACATAAAAATGTTTATATATATATATATATATATATATATATATATATATATATATAAAGGATGTATAAACATAAAAATGTCTTTATATATATATATATATATATATATATATAATAGCTGGCCACTCGTATTCGAGGATACCCGTCTGTTACGGCGGATAGCCAATCCCTCTTGCAGACGCTCGCTCAGACACATTTGTGTTTATTCAACACCCACAGAGCCCACCTGTGGTTTATACAGCAACTATGCTGAGCAGACCTTAGTTACAGTTTCTGGGAGAGAGCGGGTTATCTAGCGTGATCAACAATCTGAACAAGGCCAACACACTCAAAACCTCGGTTACGATGATTTGTGACTTCGTGCTAGCACAAATATCGACGCCCCCAAGAGTTCCATCTACCCAATTTCACTCACAAGGCTTGGCTCAACCCGTGGTATGGTTTTCAGGCACTTTCCAAAGTCCATACCGATAATATCAGGAAGTCTGGAAAATCAACCGTGGTGAGATTCGAACCCGGGTCTCATGGTCAGAAACCACGAACGTTCAAATAAATAAATCCGTCATTCGCAGACAGTACTGTTTCGCTGTATCATAGCTCCTCAGTGCGACTAGACATCCGAATGCCTCAAGCCAGGTTTAAAACATAACCGATTTGGTGTCAGCCAGAGTTTCTACCACTGGGCTATCTTCATTCGACAGAGTGAAATAGCTAAATACTAGCGTATTGATTTTACGAATGTAAATAA
The DNA here is from genome assembly GCA_903632075.3 of Acanthosepion pharaonis. Taxonomy (NCBI): domain Eukaryota; kingdom Metazoa; phylum Mollusca; class Cephalopoda; order Sepiida; family Sepiidae; genus Acanthosepion; species Acanthosepion pharaonis. The sequence continues at coordinate 499,127 of CAHIKZ030005520.1, read as the reverse complement.
ATGCCAATCAGCCGGAGGCTCTATCCATTTTACTGAAGAGCTTTGCATTCGCGCAGGTGCGAATATATATATGTGTGCGTGTGTGTGTGCGTATGTGTGTCATTTCCCTAATTTTCAAATATCGAGAATATTTTCAGAAGAAAATATCTTCTAATCTGTCTAGAAAACCCAAAACATGTAGAGAGAGGTTATCTCTTAGAATACCCGGAATCTGTAGAAAGAAAGTATTATCATTTTTAGAAACTCTACTAGTCCGAACAAGAAAATCAGTTTAGACTGCACAAAACCAAATATAATAAACCTATCTACATATGCACTTACATAGGACGAAATTAACCAATTAAAATTTGGCCTAAAATTCTGCCCTTCACCGAAAAGCAATATAACAGACCTAACAAAAGGTCCTTAGAGAATTTGAACACAAACTCAAACTAAAAGAAACATTTAATAATGACAAAAACATTACAAATGACTTAATAGTTAAAAAATAAATCCAAATTCTTCTCAAACAAAAAAATACAAATGAAGTAAAACATGCTTTTAAAAAAAATTCTGGAACCTCAACCTACAAAAAAAAAAATCCAAATCATTCAGTAACCTCACAGTAATGTGAGGTTACTGAATGATTTGGATTTTTTAATCGTCAGTATGTTTGTATATATTCGTTCACCATACGTACTATATAGTATATATTATATTATTATGAAGAAATCTACACAGTAACTACATGTATTTTGTATGATGTGTTTGTGTATGAACTAAGATTAGCCTTAGAGAACATCCGAAAAAATAACAACATAAAAAGGAAGCAGACAAAGCAGCGCTATATGGACAAAACATACGATGAAACAAAAATTCTAAAGGCACGAGGGGATAAGAACAACTACAAATTAATCGCTACCAACATAGACAAAAATATTACATAAAAAATTACCAAACTCTGCACGACACATAATAAGATATTAAAACATAATAAGTTAAGAAGAGGACTTCCTAATAAACTTCATCCCAAAAACGAGCAGTTTTTTTTTACGGACTACCGAAAATTAACAAATCGAGTGAAATAAAAGCAGCTATCAAATATATCAAACAGACGATTACTCTCACCTACATTACAAGAAAAAAATTCATAGGCAAATTTGAACCAGCACTAAACAAATCATAACCCCACACCATATACTCATAGTGGCAAAACACACTAATCGGACCACACACACACGCACACATAGACAAAAACATCATACAAAAAACAAAATACATGTAGTTAGTGTATAGATTGCTTCGTAATAATATATATATGTATGGAAAACGAATAAACACATACTGACAAAAACAAACACACTAGACGGACCACACGCGAAACCTACCCACCATATAAGGTGTGTGTATATATATATATATATATATATATATATATATATATATATATATATATTTCTTTTTATAATAAAACAATATATATGTACGGAGAAGGAATATATACATTACATACAAGCAAAAAACATACACACACACACACAATACGCAAGAATGGAAGAAGGTCTGAAGAGATTCCTTAGGACATAAAAAGACCTCATCCCCTCCCCTTTCTCTAAACAATCCTAATTGTTTTATTACCCCTTAAGCAAAGGAACATACTTCCACCAGTTCAAGATGATTTTGGATTACTACTACACAAAAAAAAACAATGTTCAAAGACTCGATATAAGAAATAATTAATTCCTTCTAATAATAAATGGATATAACCATTCTTCGCCTGATGAAGGTCATAAGACACGATACTCGTGTAGCAAAAATATGAAAAATAAAATATAATATATTAAAAAAAAATCCCCATTATAACCAAAATCGATTACGGCTACTTTAAAATATACACTTGTCTCTCGTTGGAACAACTATAATCTCTCATCTCTCTTATATATATATATATATATATATATATATATATATATATATATATATATATATATATACCCAAGTATAGGATTGGTGCATACGGAATAAATAACCAACAAATACTATTCTTAAAAAAAGTGCTCAATACAGAGTAGAGCAAATATAATTATTTATTCGAAAATTATAACATAAATATGTTATAAAATCACTACAAAAATAGCCATTTGTTTCCAACACTTCTGGCGTCTTATCAAGTGATGGTGTTGAATGTAGAATAAAGCTTTAGTCTACATTCAACACCATCAGTTGATAGGACACCAGAAGTAATGAAACAAAATGGTTATTTTTGTAGTGATTTTATAATATATTTATGTTATAATTTTCGAATAAATAATTATATATATTGACTGTTTAAGATGTATTTTATTTTTGTGTTATTTTGAATACTACCGTTCCTAGTGAGTATTCAAAACAACACAAAAATAAAATACATCTTATCAGTCAAAACATGAAGAGAAATTAACAACGCCGATATAGCTAAAACCAACCCCATTGAAAATAGGTTAAAGTATTGGCTGAAAGCGCTTGGGACAATGGACAATATGGACAATTTTTGAATTCCTTTAATCTCGTCAAACTTAAAAATGTAAGAACGCTGGAAAAAAATAAAAATAAAAAAGTTATTAAATTTTCCTTGTCTATCATATTTAACGAAAGATATCAAAAGAAAGGTTTCTACATAAATATACATCAATATATATATATATATATATATATATATATATATATATATATATATATATATATATATATCCTATTTCCATTATTCGGACTATTGTCCTCATCTTCGTTGGCATATTTATCACAACGTTTCGTTATATTTATAATATGAAACAAAAAATTTGGGATTGAAACTACTTAAACTATCTTGTGTTCACCAGCTGTTTGATACGGATGCGAGTTAAGTTCTTTACAAGGTTAATCTAGACAATTAAGTTTGTGCTCATCTAACTCTTATCTATATGAAATGCCAAAGCGTATCCAGTATATATAGACTTATTGACTCAATCAAGAGGTTTTTGTTCTCCCTAAACTTGCTACAAATATTAATTATAAGTGTGTGTGTGTGTGCTTACGCACGCGCGTACAAGAGAGAGAGAGAGAGAGAGAGAGAGAGAGAGAGGTAGAGAGATATAGAGAATATTGCCCACACGGACCTGAATTAAGTATTACGTTGACTTACACGGTTTTCCCAACGAGTTAACCTTCTTGGGTAGGTACTGTGAGGAAATTTCGATAGCTACGAATCTGAAGCTGAAAAGACAACATTCTAAGAGAGCTGATAAACTTCAACAGCCGTGACACAATGAGTCCACAATTGAAATGTCTTAGAACGCATACGAAGTCAAGTGGACTTTAAATGATTTTATCTGATTTATGACTGTGACAAAAAGTAAGATCTTCAAAGTGGCCACCCGCTATCCACAAATAGGTAGAAGGGAAGTAAAAGAAATGAAAATTTTCGGGATCAAGTGCCACTTGATCGGAAGTTAGGCGGTTATCGGGAAGCCGCACATTCACATCATTACACAATAAAAAAAACAAAACTTGTAGGTATGTAGCCGCACGCCCACTCACACAGAATGTGGCACAAAGTCGAGTTTAAAGTGAGATTTGGTAGCCGTACGAAAATGCTTCAGCTCCCTTGCTAAAATAGCTAATGCCTGGCGGGACGCCCATGGTTCAAGAAATACCATACCCAGAGTGAATCGTGATGAGAGCAGAATCGTGTTGTGGGAATGAACAATGAACTTTGTCAAGTATCGCACAATTCAGGAAGAATACCTCATAATTAATTTTGTTTAGTGGTACACCAACGTTTATGGGTTATTTAATGTTGAAATCTAAATATTTTGTACGTAATTTTATAGCTTCAACTAAATGTATTTTGAACGTAACTGTATGCCTTCAACTACAGATGTATTGTTGGTAATTTTACTATAAATATCTATTGTTGGTAATTTTTTATATAAAAATGAATTGCTGGTATTTTTACTATGAAAATGTATTTTTATACTTTCATAGTGTTTTGTTTTTGTTTGCGGGGGTTCACTATTTGCCCATAATTGAGACCCTAACAGGTGCTACGACCCCGGGTCAGAGTTGGCCTGGGAACAACATCAGAGACCTTGCTGCCAGATGCATTTTATCGTCATACCCAAGACTAAAGAATACCTCGTCTTTGCTGCTCTTTGTTCCTCTTTGGTGTACGCTGCTAGCGGAGCGGCCGTGTTTACACTGTAACAGCAGAAAGAAAACTGACGCAATCAAGCTCAAACGTCGATCACGTGGCCACAATAGTACCAACTATAAGCACGCATGAGCAGATGGCAGTTCGACAAACTTAAAAGATATGTTATGGCGAAAGCGCGGATAATTTTTGACTTACCCTCGTATATATAATTTTTCTGCGGTAATAATTTCAATTCCCTAACGTTTGAAATTTAGCGTATGTCAAGTTTCATGGTTCAGCGATAAAATTACATGCATTTATTTAGTAATAAATTCATTGTTGGTAAAATATATTTATCTAGTCCACTACACGTGTTAGCGTTTATGCCTTCGAAGAATCTAAGCAAAGTATTAAGAAACAGGAAAATTTCGTTAGAAACGAATAAACTTTGGTGAACTGCTACGTAATATCAGTACTCCTATATGGCAGTGAATGCTGGACAATCTCCTCACAGATGTCAATAGAGATGTAGTTGAGGCAGCAGATATGTGGTTCTACAGAAGGATGCTGAGAATACTATGGACGGAACGAGGAAGTTTTAAAGAATATGGAAATGAAAATGCAATTATGCATAAAACGAGAAAAGGAAAGTTGAAATTTCTGGCACACATAATGAAGAAAAAAGAAAATTCGACATTCGCATGACATACGAGAGAACGTAAAGCCGCGAATGACCTAACCGACGAGCTTGTATGAATGGCTGACAAAACATAGACAGAGAGTGATAGTGAGAAAAAGACAAATATTGTTGAGAGGTATGAAGGAGGTGAATTTGTGGAGAATTTATGATGGACTACGTCCCGAATGTACACGGCATATAGAAAAAAAAAGAACGGATTGGTTGATAAAGAAATTGACAAGGAGATGACTAAAAAAAACTTCCGTTTTTCTATTTCCCTTGAATTTTTAATCATGAAGTCATCATCATCATCACTATCATCGTTCGACTTTCTTGTGTTTGGTCGGAACTACATTAACAATCCCTTTCCACACTCGGTCCTGCATTGCTATCTCCAGACGAGTTCTGAGCCATGGTGTCTGAAAAAGTCAACTTTCGTGAGAAGACACTCCCAGAAGGATGCCATGGAAGTTAGTTTGAGACGACCTATCTATCTATCTATCTATCTATCTATCTATCTATCTATCTATCCTTATTATCATCATCATGCTTCGACCTCCCTGTGGTTGGTCGGAACTCCATTAACAATCCCTTTCCACACTGCTCGGTCCTGCATTGCTGTCCCCAGATCCCCATTGTCCAACCCTGAGTCCTAAGCCATGGTTTCTGGGAAAGTCAGTTTTCGTGAGAAGACACCTCAAGAAGGATGCCATAGAAGTAAGGATGAGACGATCTCCCCGTTCGCTCGGTGGCAGTGGCCGGCAAATTGCAATCGCTTTTGTTTGAGCTTAAGAGAGATTAGTCTCAGTTCTCCGTAAATTGTGTTAAACGTTGCATGAATTAAAAAAAAAAAAGAAAAAAAACTGTTTTGGGGCTTACGGTCATCACATCACGTTGAAACGCCGATTCTCGTACGATCACCAAAGTTAAGCAACGTCGAGCCTGGTTAGTACCTCAATAGGTGACCGCTTGGGAATACCAAGTGCTGTAAGCTTGGATTTGCGAGTGGTGTAATGAATAAACGCTCGGAATCGTTCATCGGAGAGCAGAGTTCCAATTTCAATCGGGTTCGTTATATTTACTTATACGCAGAGAAAAGTATGAATCCACCTCTTCTCCCTCCAGCTATGGGTTAATTAGTAAGATTTGTATCACTAAACCATTATTATCTCCAAAAATAAAATTGCGAACAAAATATTTAGATTTCCGCATTAAATAATCCATAGAGGTGTTGATATGCCGCTAAACAAAAAACAGTTAATCAACCAAATTGTTTTGCTTCTTTTATTACATAAAGATTCAAAGAATAATATCATAAATATTATAGAAGTAGCAAAAATTCAATTTGTTGGTAAGGAATCATAAAAATATCCCACTACTTCAAATAAAACTCTAAAAATCGGTATTACTTGAAAGGATGACCCCTCTAGGAGGCGCCATGCCTTGAAAGAATATTGGGCCTCAAACTCACTCTTGACCTCAAGTGAAGCTCTTAAAAAGACGCTGAAGATGCAGGTAAAATGATCGGCTCCCTGTACTGCTCCATTAAGTGGTATTTAGCTACCCCCCCACGAGGGTTACATATGGCACAAGGCCGGGTTTAACGTGGGATCTCCGAGCCCATAGACTCGGCCAAAAATATTCCCTCTTTGAACCTGCTTAAACGGGTTCAAGGGCAGTCAACCACCCCGAACGAGACTCTGCCCTTCGGCGGAACCTCGTCCGGGTTCCTCTCCGCCCGAAAGCAGAGAGTTAGACTGTTACTTAGCCCGGAGCCAAGTACTGCTCCATTAAGTACCTGACTCCTCATGCTATCCTCTGCCTTTATAAGAGCCAGATCAAGCCGAACAATGGAGTACTGCTGTCATATTTGGGCGGGAGCTGTTCAGCCCTCACTTTCCAGTCTTGATAGAGTTGAAAAGCATCTCCGAATCCTTTCCACCTTCCAACCTCTCTCTCACAAGCGGGGTGTGGCGAGCCCCTCACTGCTCTATCGCTACTTCCAATGGGAATTACTAGGACGAACTATATAACTTGGTTCCACCAGGCTCTAACCTTCACGGCTTGGACCCGCCATGCCCCTTACATTGTAGCAAACCACCCACATTCCGTCTGTATTCAATCGGTGAGAAGTAAGATCCACTCGAACAGCTTTTTTATCCGTGAACCGCTGCTCTGTGGAACAGACTCCCAAGAGAATGTTTCCCCGATCAATACAATCTTAACCTTTTCAAGTCTAGAGTTAACCGTTATCTTCCCCCTTCTATCCGTATAAACTACCCCTTAACGTAACCCTATACCTCGAGTGACCCTAGGACCTTGTACGGGGTGAATCTTACCGTAAAAAAAACAAAATTACTGTTATAGTGACTTCGAAAAGAAAACCCTTCACAAGTTCGGAGTACTTTCCTACCTCGTCACGAAAGCAGAATCGACACATGGTTGATTGTTAAAGCGAGGCCTCCCACGTGTACGTGAGGGTAGGTCCAGAAATTACTGAACCGCTTTCGACGCGCCACAACCATCAAAGACTAACCCTGACCCTACCTCTTTAAGTGCAATAGGTAGGTGCGGGAGATTTCAGCCTGGAATTGAACTATTATTATTGCCTCTGCCACAAAATCAAAATAATAATTCATTTTTTTAAAAAAAGCATATTCTTTATTCTGTTCTTATATTGTTTTTTAACACCTACTTCAGTCTAGTTTTAAGTTTTCTAAACATTCACAGCAAACAACAGCTTATGAGATTCTTCAAATTTCTTGTGCCTGTGATATTCTTTTTTTTAACATTAGTCATGGAGATTGTTTTGCAATTTCGTTAAAAATATCAGGTTTCTAATGGTGGGTATTTGCTTTTAGTACACGAAAATTATTTAAGTCTTGCAAGTCTGTGAAAACAGAAATTATGGAACTAGGCGCCTTTTACGTTTCTATGTGATGTATAAATAGGCAAAATTGTCTTTCTTTTTTTTTTTTTTTTTAAAAAAACTACTGTAGTGAGTTTGCTTCTTAACAGGGGTCCTGTGTTAAAAACTCAAACTTAGTGAGAAAAAATGATTGAACTTTAATTTTATTTTTTCCTGTTACTCAAGAAGATTCTCTAGATTATTTCCCGACCTTTCATCATGCACTAAAAAAAAAAAAAAAAAAAAATGGTTCTTCCTCTGCTTGACTCGTTTAGCCTGGTTTTTATCATCTGCTGCAGAAATCCAGTTTATTCCTCGTATTCAGCAATCGAGAATTTTAAATAGATGTTAGACTGACCGCAATAAGAGAAAGGTTTTCTTTCTTTCCATTAGTTTGAAATCGATATTTCTCTTTTTTTTTTTTTCAAGCTAATGCTCACTAGTGTAGAGAATTTAATCTCACAAATATCAGGTATTCTTCGCTTGACATTTCATCTCGTTGACGTTGTACACCAGCTTTTTTTTTTTTTACTCCATTACCTTACACGCGTAGAGGGAAATATACGGTTATATAATTTCTTTCTTTCTTTCTTTCTTTTTACGTTGTTAATTTTTGAATTCAAATTGGTTACTTGTGATTAACTAATGTTTCTCACGTAATTTGTCTAAAATAAGTCTTTTGAGCAGGCCTGGGGAGTAATAAATTTTCGCCCAATTCTATGCCTCAATCTTCATTGTCATTTGTTTTTGATGAAACTAAAGTTATTTTTTGAATTAAGAGGGGTTTTTTTTTTTTTGTTTTTTTTTTTTCGGTATCACCCCAAGCAAGGTAGTACAGCCACTAGCACGCAATGGTTTACAGGGTGTGGAGGAATAGGGAACAGAAACATTAGTAAAGAAGGATAAGAAAACTGTCATGAGGAGATCAGTAGATAGCGATTGACATTGCGTTTAAATTTTTGCAGATTAAAAGTTGGTTGGAAAACATTAAGTCGGGAGGGAGTTCCACAAGCGAAAAGTGCGTGATATGAAATTGTTAGCATAGAAGTCACGGCTACATCTAGCTAGCTAAACTAAAACGATGTGATCTCGCTGCCAGTCTAGTTTTGCGCTTAAATTCATACAGTCTAGGTACCCTAGCGTAGAACTCACCCGAATAATTACCATAAAAGTACTCTCAAATTTCAGTTATTGTTGACAGAAGAGAATGATTTGATTGTTAATAGTCGCTTTGCTAGGAAATACTTGTTGAGCCAACATTGACAAATTTTAAATGTTATGTTTGTAGTACGAATTTAAAAGTGACTTTTTCTAAAGACATCTGATAGCCAATTTATTTATTTTTTAACAGCAAGATGAATAATTTTAAAATAGTACGCTAAATAAAAATTCTCTAGCTAGATGCATACTACGAACAACGCAACACCTGTAAGTAGTTAGGGCAAATTTTGGCGGATTACATGGGGTCAAAACTCAAAAACTGATGTAAAAACGAAAATAATTGTCTTTTTTCTTTTTTTTTTTTTGCCTTATTAATTTACTAATGATTAACAAATGAGCTTGATTCAAAGATTGCTTCTTTAAAAAAAAAAATGATTTTTAATTATAGATCACTTAGTTTTAAAAATAATGCCAAGAAATTCGCTAACCTAGTTTTCTTATTTTAAAAAGCTTTTCCTTGAACGTAACTAATTTCTTCTGTAATTTTGTTAAAAAAAAAAACATTTAGAAAAATGTCTCTTGAGAAGAAGCAGTTACGCTAGTCTGTTTGGAAATGTAGATATAATCAAACTATTTTAAATTTTAGCGTGACATGAGAAACGACGTTGCGCTACTAGAAGTATCAATATTTATTTATTGAGTTAATATCCAGTAGCAGTGTACCTAGGAGTAACCAACAGGGCGTGAATCGAATTGCAGAAAAAGAGCCTTATCAGTGTGTCATCAGCAGAGAAATCCCCTCCTCCTCGGATTAGCCGCTTCCCAATGCAACAGAAGGAATCAAGCGTGCCTTGGAAAACCGTTGGCGTTCTACTTGTCTCTAAAAAAACAACAACAAAAAATAAACTAAATTTATGAGAAGCAACGATAGTCGGATAGCGCGCTTACAGCTACAAGCAAACCAATCATCACTCTGTTGCAGCAGGTGCAAAAAAGAAATGCCACTCTCCTCATCTAAACAATTTATTCCTGTTTAGTCGTCGATAGTTTTTTATTTTTGTCGCAATACGTTACTTTGGCACGTAGTATATTGTGACAGTCCACCACTACCGCTGTTTTTGAAACGCCGTGCGCACACGTAAGTAAAATGTTTCATTTTCCTTTGTTTTGTTTTTTTTTTCTTTTCCTTCTAACTTGGTTTTTCTTTTTCGTTAAACAATAATTGTTCGTCGCAAAGTCCGTCCCTAGTTTTTATTACCCCTCCCCCCACCGCCTTATTAAATTGGATTCGAATTCGCTACAAAAATTATCGTGCGGTTCGTGTTTCAGTTTAGTTTATACTTTTTAAATTTTTTTTTTTTTTGGTTGATTTTTACACGCACTTCTCTCATTTCTCGTTTTGTTAACTGTAACAAAACAATCTCATTTCATTTCAGCGGGAAAATATATTAAAAACGCTATTATAATAACAAACGAATTATTAATTAGTAGGTTGTACATTGTACTTTTACTTTCTCTATTTGTAGCGCATAGAGCCCTTTAAATTTACAAGAGAAAACACGATTTAGTTTGGTCACTGGTAGTGGTAGCGTCTCTTGAACAGTTTTATATTCTAAAATTTATCCATCGGCGGAGGAAATAATAATGATAATAAACTTTTGCGCAAAATTTGCATCATTTTCAAAAAGACATCAATTTCAAGCTTGTCACCATTTCAAAATCATTTCTCTACCTACTGTGATATAAAAAGTCTATTTGCTTGAAAAAGAGAAAAATCATTATGCTAATGAGAATATGACAGATCAAAGTAACAAAACAAACAAAAAAAAAACATAAAACAAAACTACTAAAATATATGCTGCACACTAACATGTATGAACGGCTGCATACATTATTCCTAAGAAAGAATGAACTGTTTATAAATTTTGAGAAAATAGAATTGATAAGGAAATATTGAGTGATATTTTGTTGTCATTCATTTCAGATTTTTGTATTGTTAGCACAAGCAACTCCTTTAAGTTTTTAAAATAATTTATAAATTGCCATTCTTTGTCTTATTTTGTGTAGCTGATTTTTCCCTTACTTTTTAAAATGTTTATCTCTTTACTCCTTTTCCTCAACTTTAATTTGGATTTTTCTATGTGGCTAGATGCAGTCTGTTGTTTAATATTTTAAAACTTTTGTTTTCTATGCATTAATTTCTTTTTTCTCTCCAAAATAAATTTTATTTCTTTGTGTGTGTAGTTAATAATAATTGGTTTGGCTTAAATCAAATTCTTTCCAATATTTTACAGTTTATCGTTCTGAAATTAGGAAAGACCTTGGAGATTTGAATTTTTTTTTTTTTTTTTTTTTTTTTTTTTTTGAAATGTTACTGTGTCTTTTTAAACATACGTCTTAAAATGAACAATAAAATAAATTGTACGATTCTGTGAACTTGAGCCAATTACATGATTTTTTTTTCATCCCTTATTTTCCATCATAAATCCCCGATATCCCCTAGTTTAGATGGATAAATACATTTCCATTTAACTTCTTTTTTGTAAATTGTTTTTAATTTCTATTTAAAATGAATTTAAGAAAGATCATTTCACATAAAGAAAATTTTAAAAGTTCAATTCTTTTTGAGAAAACTTATCAAATTGTTCAGATTTGGAAATATATCATGATTTCTGATTTTTAGATTTAGCCTGAACTTTATATTCACTCCCCCCCAATATTGATATGCACTTCGGGCGAGTTATGGATAAAAAAAAAATCCATAACCTTTTTATTTAAGGTTTTAAAGAAATATTCTGAGAAATATCTGTCAAGTGTATTGAACTTCAATTTGAATTTGACACCTGTCGTCCGGTTCACACTCCTCCCCGGATTTTAAACAGTAGAGGTTCATCCCCTGTTTCCTGTTTAGGAATGGGTCTCCAGTTCATTCTAAAGTCTGCTTCAGCTCTATACTTCTTAAACCTTTGTCCTTTTTTTTTTTTTTTTTTTTTTTAATACAACTCCACCCAGTAACCCTGTACCTTTAGTGGCTCTTGGGCATTGTATTGGGCGAATATTAGTAACAAAAAAACAAAAAAAACGCGTTTGTTTCATTGCACTAGGCCACCTTTGTTTGGATTAAGAACTTTTCAGCACCCTCTCATACAATTCAATATAACAGGATCTAAATTGATGATCCTGTATCATTGGTTAGGCTGCATTCAGTAATCCTATTTTGTGACAAGTAGTGTTTTTTATTGCCAAAGTAAATAATTGTTAATATATCAGGATATGGTCCTATCGCCTGTAAATACTTTTGATAACATGTGTCCTTTGTAGAGTTTCTCTTATTGACTCGTACTCTCATAGCAACCAGTTTATCCTAAAAGTCAACATGTGCCTGGTCAATTCTTAATTCATCCAACGGAAAGGCTTCACATCTTCAGTACCACTTTTTTTTTCTTCTCTTTTTTACTTAGTTGATAGTTAATAGTTTTAGTCAATAGGTAAAGTTCTGAAAACTATAACGCCTTTTAGCACTAAATGTGTTTGCAAAAAAAAAATGTTCAGCTTCGATGTCCAGCCCAAACTACAACTGATTACAGGTTACCATCGTTGTGAGAAGAGGTTACTGGCTTTGAAAATCACTGGCATTTACTTGGGTTCCAACGCTGACCACTAGCATCGATATAGGCTGTGTTTACACTCGTTTTTCTTTTTATGTGCCATGTCCTTTCAGGACGTAGGCGATCATGGCTCTCCACCTCCCTCTATCCCTTGCAGCTCTCAACAAGTTCCTTCCCCCTGCCACCTTCCCCAGACCACGTTCTGTTATCCACTTGCTTAAGCCCGCCAGGTATGTCACGCGTTGTTTTCCCTCTATTCGATCCGTGAGTATTAAATTCTCCAGACCCTCTTTCCTTTACGTGTCCCAGAAATTTCAGCTGCCTCTTCTTGATAACAGCAGAAAGAAAATTGGCGCAATCAAGCACGAACTTCAATCCCCTGACCACAATAGTACCAACTATAAGCACGCATAAGCAGATGACAGTTTGACAAACTTAAAGATATGATATGGCGAAAGCGCGGATAATTTTTGACTTACTCTCGTATATATAATTTTTCTGTGGTAATAATTTCAATTCCCTAACGTTTGAAATTTAGTATATGTCAAGTTTCATGGTGCGGCGATAAAATTACATGCATTTATTTAGTAATAAATTAAATAATTTATTACTAAATAAATGCGTGTAATTTTATGGTAAAATATATTTATCTGATCCACTACACGTGTTAGCGCTTATGCCTTCGAAGAAGCTAAGCAAAGTATTAAGAAACAGGAAAATTTCGTTAGAAAAGAATAAACTCTGGTGAAATGCTACATAATATCAGTACTCCTATATGGCAGTGAATGCTGGACAATCTCCTCACAGATGTCAATAGAGATGCTGGGAATACTATAGACGGAACATGCGAGCGACGATGAAGTGTTAAGGGAAATGGAAACAAAAATACAATTATGCATAAAACGAGATTTCATGTAGATTTTGAATTATACTAAATGACTGATGACAGTGATAGCAAGATCTCTCATAAATTTTATAAAGAGAAAGAAAATCCTTTAAATTATATTTCAATTTTGTATTTATTCAGTTAGCTTATTTTGTACCGCTGTAGTCACCACTCCTCTCCATCTCACAATTGTGGTTCATGGTGGCATTCAAGGTAGAATAGTGCAATGGCTTGCCGGTTTCTTTTGCATCGTGAATGTTCAGGTTACTCTGTCCCTCCTCTCAGAAGTTAGGTGGTTTGAATTCAGTTTTTCTTCTAGCCACCCACGGCTATAGAAACCAGTCCGTTCTGCTATTTACCCATAAATGGGGGGAGGGGTGAAGGAAGAGATGGATTAATACCATTCCCAAGGGTATTAACACGTAAGTGAATGTAATGACTTGAGTGGAATTCGAACTCGATTCTTCGATTCCTCAATCCGAACCGCTTTACCATTACTCCACCGCGCTTAAAAAAATCAAATGTCAGCCTATTTCTCAATCTATTTTGCTCTTGTAGAAAATTTATAAAATTCAAGACAGGAAAAATACTTGAAAATGTTAATAATTCCTTATTTCAAATTTCAGACAGATGCTGACTGAAAACCCGATCTGATAACATTTGTCTCAATTTTTGAAATGAGGAATTATTATTATATACTGAATTTTTCAGATTAGTGTCCTCATTTCTATTATACTCGTGTTTCAGGTGGGGTATTTTCCAATCTCCTGTGGGTGTCTGGTAACTTTCTAGGAAATCTTAATTAAGCTCTTTATCCAATACATTAGGTGTAAATTTTCATCCTTCTGTCCTTACGAGCTGATTCGTCTTATTAGTTAATTCTTCTTAATCAAGTTGACTTTGTGACGTCACATGTCTCTTCTACTGAACCGGCACATAAATTATTTTACTACCTGACCCAATGATTGAACTCACAACCACAAAATCAATTCCCTTAATTTATACTTTTTATCCTCCAATCCAATAGGCCATGTTCTGTAGAAAAAAACCTTCAATGTCAATGGTACACAAAGCCCAGTGGAAAAGTGTTAGTTAAAAAAAAAATTGATACCTGATGGATAAGAGTTAAATACGCGAGTCGGGTGGAGCAAAAAGTCCTATACTCTGGTTCGGTGAAAGGGCCAAACAACTTCGCATGGCTGAATTGACTAACAGATATCTTCAAGCATGGACAGCAGAATGAGAAGACTCAACACCTGCTGAAAAGGGTTCAATTTGAAATTCCTTAAAGGATACCAATTTTGTATACACACCTGAACAAGGCCAAATGGTATAATAGCAAAGACATTGTCATAATGACATCTAAGATGAGAACACTAGTTCGATCAGATCACTGTATTATAAAGATATGAAAATGTCAAGTCAGCAATTTTTCAGATTTTTTCTTCTATGTGATTTGTCCCTTCAGGACATGGACAGTCATGGTTCTCTACGACTTCTTATACTTTGAAGCTCTTAGTAACGTTTGACTTTCACCACTTCTCCCTGTCCTTGTTCTGCCAGCCAACAAAACCTCATTAGGTAGGTTACTCGCTGCTTTCAATATGTCCTGTGAGTTTCAAATTCTCCAAACTCTCTTTCCCCATTATGTGTCCTAGAAATTTCAACTCTTTCTGATTCTAATTGTAAGCGTCCTTTCTTGTTTCAATTCTCCTTAAAATTTTCTCTTTGCCCACATGTTCAGTCCATGGAATTCTCAGCATTCTTTTGAAGAACCACATTTCTATTCCAAAAGGTCTCTTCATCTGTCAGCATTCACTACTATATAAGGGCGACTGATATATAAAAAGTGCACCTGTCTTTCACTTTTCTAAAACAGAATCACACTTGTACCTGACCAAAGCAGTATGTAAAACACTATATAACATGACCTGATTATTTAGTTACTTTTAGTTTTACTGCAGCTATTGTTACGACTGAATAAGCTACTTCCCCGCCTCTTAACAAATGGTACAAACTGGTGCTTTCAAATTATGTCACCTCACTAGTTTCTCCCTATCCAACATAATGTCACGAATAATGACGTCTTATTACACGACCGGACGAACACAATCAGATTCCATCTCAGTCTTGCATCCCCACCTTACATCCTGCTAGTAGAAAATGGTATGCAGATTGCCACAAAAACCAATTCTTTTTGTCTATAGAATAGGTAATTGCTCATTGGCTGTTGATCTTGCCGCCCCAAAGGAATTAATTCCAGTTTCAAAGGATATTAGTTCCACATTTTATGATAAATGAGATTCTGTGAACGTTCAAGCAGGTTCGCTTGTAAATTTAATCGTCGTCTTACGTAGATTTGTTTCTGAATGAAATTCATTTGAAGAATATTTCTTTTTTTTATGTTCTGATAAATATCCATGATAATACGACTGTTTCTTTTCCTTCGTGTATTTTTATATTTTTTCCCCAATCAACTCTGTTCTGTAGATTTCGTCATTTCTTTAATCTTCATACGAAATGTTTCTATTTATCTAAATAAACAGCAAATTTATAAAAAAAAAATTTATTCGTTACCAAATTTAAATTCTCGTGTCAACACAAAAACTTAGAAGGAATAGCAAGTCATAATAGGCGTAAATCACCAAAAAAAAATAAGATTCAACCACTGCGTGAAATTTGAATGGAAAAACATTTATTACATAATTACGAAAAAGGTACAAATACAAAGTTTGCACAAAAAAAAATTCTTTTATGCGCTTATTAAGGCAGAATACCAAATTTCTGATAAAAATGATTATCATCTGAAAATGGAAAAAAAATAAAATTTAGGAAAAGACAAGCATTTTGAAAATGCAGTATTAAAACAAAAGTGCGAGAAAAAACGAAAACGCTTACATTTACTTACCTCACGAGCATCTCTGGGATATAGTAATTTTTTTTAAAGTCCCGTTTAAATTTGAACTGTTCGTACTTAGGAAAATTTCTTTTAAATTCTATTTCGTTCTTTGTTGTCCAAACACAGGAGAATTTTCACTTGAACTTCAAAATTCTTTAGTCTCTCTGTAACTAGATGGTGACTGGTGCCTTTTTGATGTCAAATGCCTTCTGCTCCTTGATGTTGATTTGCATTGTCCCTTTGCTATCAAGAAGTCTTCTCCTCTCATCCACTGACCTGAGATCTATATATTTGAAAAATTAACGTCACAAGGACCTCATTCGGGTTGTTACTAAAGCTTGAGAGCATGTCTCTCACTGGTCAGTATATAGGAAAAAAAAATTTTTTTTCTATAAACTAGAACTGGATCCTTCACAAATTTTGGCGGGTTTTAACCTCTGAGCCGAAAAAGACATACAAGTGTAACAATTTTCATTAAAATTTTTTCTCTCAAAAGAGTGTGTTCTAAAAAACCTAGACGATTAAACATTTGTTCAAGACTAAACTGGTAAAAATGATTTTTTTTTTTAATATATTCTGTCTGTCCATCCGTGTTTCTGAAACCCCTCTAACTCAGGCTACACTTGTTCTACATAAACATATACCTTTTTGGAATCGGGATAACTCGGAGATTGAAAATCTGTCCTTCGTTTGGTGCTTGAACATCCAGCATTGGGATTTATGTCCGGATTAGGAAGGAACAGTTTTAAAAAAAATCAAATTTTAAAATAACTGAAAATGTTTTAAATTCCGTTTAAAATATCTCCAAAACTGTGAATTGAAGAAATCGATTTTATTTCTTCAAAATTCCAAGGAATCCGAGTTTAAGTGAGAGATTTCAAGACGTGAGGTCTTGAAGTTCCACGGAGTTTGTGATTTGAAGAACTCAATTTTCGGCCTAAATCGGAATTGGACTTGTAGCCTGAATCAGTTAAAGTGAGGTTTCGAAGTTCCATGAAATGAATTGAGGAATTCAAAGTTATTTCTTCAAAATTAACATTTTAACTGTTTTCAAAGCTGGACCAAAAGTCTCTTTAGTTTTGGGTCGGAGACCCAATTAGCTCTTTGCAGGTGCTGATTTAAAAGATCGCACAGAGTGCCACTTTTAAGACGATTATAAATAAAGTAATTTTCTTTGGAAAGGAATTAATATTATTTATAACTTCAATGTATCAAGCAAATGTCAACAAACCTAATCTTGTTAACATATTTTAATTTTAATTGCCTATTGGATTGGGACAAAGTTCTAAATTTCTACAATTCTACATTTTTTTGTTTGTTTCAATAGGTAACATTTGAATAGATGATGTAATTTCACACATTGAAATTTATGGCATATTCTGAATGATAACATTTCAACATGTCTTTCTAAATGATTCATCTGTGGATCGTGGATTTTAAATGTTTTAATGTTAAAAGGGGAAATAGAGGAAAATGAAAAAAATGCGTTTTCATCATTCGATGCCATTTTATTTCTTGGAAGGAAAAATGCTATACAAACTGCAGAAAAGATAAGTGTCAATTATGTGGATGGTGGCATAGCTGAGAGTACCGCTCGTAAGTGATTTGCTAGGTTCAAAAGTGGAAATTTTAATCTAGAAGAGAGTTCTGGCAGAGCTGCAGTCAGAGATGATGACCAAATCAAAACTCTGATTAAAAATTATCCATTTATACAAAAAATAATGTATAGCAGAGATATGGGTATTGGACGTCATTTGAAAACACTTGGATATGTTAACCACAACAATGTTTGGGTCTGGCATGTTTTAATTGAAGAAAAAAAAAACAATGGGTTGCATTTCCATTTTTTGTTCCTTTTGCGCAAGAATAACAAAAATAGGCCTTTTTTATTAAAAAAAAAAACATAAGCAATGAAAAATAAATTGTTTAAAACAATATATAGCAAAAAAAAAGGTCTTTGGGAAAACAAAATGAGCTACCCTCAGCCACTCCCAAAATCTGGTCTGCACCTGACGAAGTTAATGTTGTTTGTCTGTTGGGATTGGAATGGTATTTTGCATTACTGGACCCATCTGCAAAGCCAGACATTCAATTCAGATAAGTGCTGGTCGATGTAACTGACCACCGGTCTCAATGAGGCTTCTTAGTGATGTTATCCTTCTATTTAGGAAATACTCCTGAAAATTAGAAACAAGTAACAAATATATTTCTCAAAAGGGGGGAAATAGACAAGCAAAATACATTTCAAAGAAATCCACAAACAAAGAAAACGCTCTTCAAACAATGACAATTTGGAACACTCGAATAAGTGATAAAGGGACACGTGGTGTCTTAAAGAGGAGAATTTCAGACTTAGTAGTAGTGAACAGATACTTGCTGTTGCCTTTTAGACTAGCAATAAAAAGAATACGTGTAGCTTCCTTACCTGTAAGGGTTCACGCTTGAGGAAATTATAGCTAAACACATGTATGTAACTGTATATGTGATAAATGTCTGTTTTAAAATTTTTACGGAATATTAAAACTTATCCTCATAATTTTAAAACTAATACTGCTGCTACCATAAATATCAGTCTTTAAGCCTGCTAACGCATATGTTGGGCCCTTCGGGGACCGCTACATTGTCCCTAATTGGTCCGATTAAAGGCAATAGTTGATGATGGGTATCATTAGGACAATGACAAAAGTTGGTGCATCTTGCCTGGGATGTGTTATGTACCTTCAAATTACCTCGTATAAAATGTTTGGTTGATTACAGAATACTGAGAATAGCTGTTCCTTATTTATTTTCAAATTTATATGAAAGATTAATGGTTAAGAATAAAACGGAATCCACCCCGCTGATTGGCCAAAACAAATACAAACAGTTAAAAAATTGAACAAATCCCAATTGGTCAGAATTCATACATAGAAATGAATAAAAGGATCGCATTTGAATAGGCCCAAATTATTGTTTACAATTCTTGCAATCACGCGGAAGCTTTTGCCAGAATGTTAGTAGAGAAATGATCGCTCTCGTCTGGGCCCATGGGAGAGGAAGTGATGGCTTGGAGGCCCGAAACTATGACCTCAGAACAGACATAACTGAGGAAGCATTCTGGTACGCTATATATATATATATATATATATATATATATGAGTATAAAACGAAGAGCTGATTTTGTCCATCGCACACCGTGTGTGACTTTTGCATGAACATATTGTAATGTATATGCGTATGTCTGTGTTGTGCGTGAGTGATTTACGTGTCCTTTTCTCATTTAATTTACACACAATTTCATTGAGTTTGAAAGGAAAAAAAGATGATATTTAAATAATACATTCCCTTCCCACTCAGTCTGGACAACAAATTCTCTGGTCAGAGCAATATATTCATAAATTTGGAAAAAAGAAAAATAGTCTAGTGTATTAAATTGTTGGTTCGTGAATTTGGTAACATAGTAATTGTGAGTTCAATCCCTGATCCGGGCAGTGTGTACTTGAACTTGTTGTATTACCGTCCCCTGATTAATAAAATCACACTGCGCTGAGATTTTGGAATTATCGCCCCAGACGATTTACAGGCGGCGCGTGATTCTAAAGACTCAACCTCTTTCTCGGTGACTTTTCATAGCGAAAAGACGAATTCTTTTCACTCCTGAAAAATGTGAGTAATACACACTTAAAGTTGCTTTGAACTTTTCATATTTCATTTCATTTCATTTCTCATCTTTTCTTTTGTAAAATGTGCTGACAATATATTTATTATTTCTTTGTTCAAATTCTATGTGTTATCATTCCTTTGGATTTATACGAATCCACCAAAATTGTTAGCGGGTCAAATGTACCAGGAAAATATAACTTCTCGTCAAAAGAACATATATACCCGCAACAGACTCTGTGGAAACAGGGCGAGCAATAACTGAGCAATACTAAAAAAAAAAAAAAAAAAAAAAAACTAGACGAAATATCGCTAGACATGGGTAGTGGAACGAGAACGGTCTACCTCTGCAGATTACATAAAAGAGTTCAGTTTGGAATTCTCTTTAGGTTACCTGGATCAATATACACCTGATGAAGGCTAAAGAGGACAAAGGCTGAAACGTTGTGATAACAGCCGCAATGATGAGGACAAAAGTCCGTATGTTAATAGTAATGTAAATAAGCTTTATGTCTGTCAAACAGTCTCTTTGCTTAGACGTGGAAATAAAAATGAAAACCATTAATTATCTTTTCTTTCTCTTAGCTACAAGGACAGAGCTTTATAGTATCTTATCAGTAATTATTTCAGTTTGTATCTATTAGTCGTAGTCTGTTTATCGATATCAGCTATTCATACGTACTAATAACTTGAAAGCATAGAAATGGCCACAAAATAAATGTTTATTAATGACGAAGTGATTTTAGGTTAGATTAAAAAAAATAATGGCCACAAAAACTGAATTCATTAAAAATGGCACGAGAGGAAAAAAAAGCTAACAATGACTAATTCTTCAGCTAAAAAAAATATTAACTTTTAAAATCCTAAAAAATTAGGAAATAATTGAATTTTATTGAACTTTTTTGAAATTATTCGGTGATTAATAGAATTATTTTTAAAAAATATTTTAAACTTTGTAGAATTACTCTTTTAATTAAAATATACCTGCGCGTTCGCGCACACAATTTGAATGAAATTGAAATGAACCATTCCATCTTGAGAGCTAATTTCCCCTTTTGTCAGGCAACAGCCCCTTTGGAGTCATTTTTATGTAGGTACCTCTACAGATTCGCGATACCTAAGGTTTAAAATTAATTTTTAAAAATGAAAGTTTCTTGAAACTTATTTTAGTTTTAATTTCAAGTTTATAGATTAAATTTAATATTTCCAATAAGCAAAATATTTTGCTCTATTCTAAAACTAATTTAAATTGACTGGAAGAAGTTTTCGTTTAGAAATTACTAAAATTGCTGATTTTAGTGCCGTTTTTAGCTATCCGTCATCGCAATGTAATTCTCTTTATTAAAAAACTGAAACTTTATTGAGGAATGTTAACTGATTTAAAGTTTAATTAATCTGATTTGAAACAAATCTTTAAGTTTAAAATATCGTAGAAATGCATTTTTTTAACACGGCCGTAGCTGTTTATTTTAAGTATTGTATTGTATTGATAACTTGAATGACAGACTGAGGTTTATCTGTTTTTCTACGGTGAACATATCTGTAAAATTTACTTGAATAACGTGAGCGCCTTATTATATAATTTTTAATTACCCAGTAATCTTAAAAATTCAGGAAAATATTCTCCGCAATCCAATGTTTTATTGAATTTTAGGTTTTTGGTTTTACATTTATTATCGCTTTTATTTTCTGATAATGTCGTGTATAGACGTCCGTATTTACAAAAATCGGAACGTTTATACTATACACAAAGAAAATTCGAAAATTCTATTTTATAATATTGTGCGCCAAAATTTAAAAAAAATTAAAACTTTATGAATTAAATTTTTGAAAAAAATGAAAACAATTCTTGTAAAAATTCATTACTTATCGAAAATTTTTTCAAACAATAGTGTCTATAATATCTCATTCATAAAAGCAATTCGAAGCTTTCCTAATTAAATAATATCTTAGTTTTATTGTATTTTTATTTTACGATTCAGAGCTGATTTTCTGTATGTGGGGAGGAGATCTTGTTTTACAAAAAGAAATTGATGATTTAAATTCGCCAAGGAGTTCTGTTTTTAACTAATATAAATATTAAGGACAAAATTTAATTTATAGAAATTTCATAAAACTAAATTTAAGGGTAGCATAAAAAAGAATATTTTTTACTATGATTTTCTAAAAAAAACAAACAAACTTCAAAACATTCATTTATTTGTGAATAAATCTTAAAGGTTTCATTAAAATCCGACAATTATTTGATTTTTGCAGGAATTTCCAAATCAGTGTTTTTCTTCGCAAAATGACGCTAAAACTTTCAAAAATAATCTTTGTTTCCCCTGCTGACGCAAAAAAAACAGATTTTTAAACAAAATTTCAAACGTTCTAAAAAGGATTTAAAAATATAATTTAATTTGGTCTTTCTTCTTAATAATAACAAAGATTTTGGCTTTGGCGATAAAATTGTGTTTTTAAATTTGAGGCTTTTTTAAATATGGTATACTAATTTTTTAGCAAATCAATGGAGGTACCTATTTTTCTGACTCTGTATTTAAGCAAAATATATTTTTCTAATAAATGTAAATTTACAAAGAATTTAGATTTGAAATTTGATTCTTGGCATTAGTGAAGTGACGGGTATCAAACTAGTAATTATATATTTTCTATGAGTTGACACTGAGCTGAAGAGCTACTTTGCAAGTCTTTTTAGAAAAAAATTCAAAGTTTTAAAACAAAATGATGCTTCTTTTTCTTTTTTTTTTTTAAAAAAACACAAAACAATTTAGAATTACTGCCAGATGCACATTACTCTTAAAGCACTGGTCCATTAAAATGTCCTTAATTAATACGCATTTAATTAATTTTATCAGTTATCATATACTGTTTGATTAACAAGTCTGAAAATTGTAGTTCACAACTGGTTTCTCTTATCCATTCATAAATATATTAACCCATTGAATCCAACAGTTCACATAACAAAAGCAAACAGAAGACCACTCATGAGGTGAACTACATACACTCAGCTGACAAGATCGAAGTAAACTAAATTCGTTTAGGTCATTCAGATTGTAGTCATGGATTAATTCATCCTTTAAGGATCTCCAATACTATTATATAAAAAGCAACAGTTGGTGGAGGTTTCAATGAAATTGATTATTTTTCCCCAATAATTATTCTAATCAATAAATCATTAATTTGAAGGCCGTTTTTCTTGGCTAAACTTGTGAGCAATTATTTTCACAACTAGATATTGTTTCAGATATCAAAGCAAAAAAAAAGCTGTTGTTTAACATGTTTTTCTATGCTTGACATATAAGTTACTAAATTATTTTGAATGAAATAAAGGTTTTCATTTGCTATGCCTATACAGTGTTTTAAAAATGTAGGCAGACATTAAATGTTTATTTAATAAAAAATGTCCATTTATATACATCTAAGTTTTATGATTTTAAATTAAGATATAGACTCATTTTGAGTTATTGCAAATGTCCAAATTGATGGCTCGTCTCATCAGAACACTACTTAGAATTCAAACTGTTACAAACGTGTATATGGTAACACGAGAGAACAAAGGAAACCACAAATACCGCCGGTGAAGAGGGGGGAGAAGACAAGAATAGTTAAAATAAATATCGTTGTATTGCCGGTATTGAAGATCAAGGCGGAATGTCTCTCTGGGCAAGGGAAGGCGTTGGAGGAAGGGGAGAGTCTATAGAGCCTGGAGTTGATGCTTGTGTCGGGTCAGTTAGCCGAGGTAACTGATGGTAACGTTGAGAGCTTGCCCGATCGCTGCGACTTAGTGTCGTGAGCGGCGTTCTTAAAAGCAGATAGAGTGGATCATGACTCAACGTTTGTGATTGGCTTCTTTTATATTTTATTTTATTTTTATGTGTGTTGTGAACCGGGTGTGATGTTTAGAGCCCCTGCGCGGTGCACAATTTTTTATTTTTGGTTTTGCTTTCTTAGCATTCATATCTGGCCGACAGGTTTTGATGTAGAGGGAATCGGAAAGAGATCTAGGTTGAAGTAGAGTATAGCAAAACCATTGGAATTGCATGCATTACGTATTATTTATTTTAGTACTTTGTGGTATTTTCTTTCAGTGGCGGCTTTGTTTTCTTGATTGTTACCAATTTTTCATGACTGAACTCATCTTTGAAACATTTTCATAAAAAAGGATTGTTACTAGGTCTTTTTGTATATTTTAGCTTCTCAGCGCGATAAGTAGTTGTCAGCTTCCTCCCACTAGAGCAGCACGGCTCTCAGTAGTCACTATTTACTAGCACCCATGATTAGTCCAAGTGCCCATCTTTTATAACCAACCAGGAGTGAGCCACCACTCCCTTTGCCTAATGAGTCCGTCCCGAATAATTAGGTTTTTCCTAAGTGTATACATAAATTTCACAAAATAAAATATTACAATAAATATTATAATTCACAACATGTCTGGTGAATGCAATGAATATTTTATCATAGTTTTTGCCCAATCTATCTGTTCAGCAGATTTTTACCAAGATGAATTTTCACATCATGACAATTAGGATCGTCTTTATTACGGATATTGAATAAGTTTGGAATAAAAAAAACAAACTTTTTTCCCAATTCTGCTTCAAAATTCTCTGTGAGGAACAATGTTGATGTCTTTGAAATTCTCTCTTGAAGTTCTCCTTGTACTCCAGTTATTTTATCCTATTTCCAGCAGCACTTCAAGATAAATTTCTTCATTTTCTCAAAGTTTATTTCATTTCACCAATTATTTTCATTTAGTTACACATTAAAAAATACCAGAATTATTCATGCATATTACATAAATGGTATATAATGGGAAGGATATTAAAATAATCCAGAACCTATAATGTCAGAAAACCAACTACATATGGATAGAAAATAAATTCAGTAGATATACAAAAATAGAAAGGGTTATGAGACAAGGATGTGTCTTCTCACCGGACTTCTGATACAGTTAGGTGATCCTGAGAGAATTAGAAGTCCTATGAGGATTCATTATTGGTGGCCACAGTCTTAACAACATGTGTAGATTACACAGTGTTGATAGCAGACACAGAAAAGAAACTACAAGAACTCCTACAGAAGGTAGTGAAGGAAAGAGAGAAGAAAAAACTAAACATCAATTGCAAGAAGAGAAAATGCATGGTTGTCAGCAAAAGGACCAACACAATATGCAAATAAGGAATTGGAGATACTGATATCAAACAAATACAACAATTTAAATATCTGGGAATGTTTTGACAGAGGATGAAATGTCCAACACTGAAATCCAAAGGCGCATTGGGGTAGCAAAATATGCCTTTCAAAAGCTAAGCAAAGTATTACAAAATGGGAAAATTTTCATTAGAAACAAAAAAAAATCCTGAACCAATAGGTAATATCAGTCCTATGTGGCAGTGGATGCTGGACAATCTGCTCACAGGTGAAGATACTTGAAGCAACAAAAATGTGGTTCTACAGAAGGATGCTGAGAATACCGTGGTATGAACATGTGAGCAGCAACAAAGTTTTAGAGAAAATGGAAACAAAAAGGACACTATTACTTTGCATCAAAAAGAGATACTTGAAGTTTCTAGGACACAATGAGGAAAGTAGGTTTAGAAAATGACACTCACAGGATATATTTAAGGCAAGAGGGACACAGGAAAACAGTACATAACCTACCTAACAAGCTTGAATAAATGGTTGGCAGAACAGGGTTTAGGTGAGAGAGCAAAAATACAAACTTTACTAGGGGCCTACAAAGGACAGAAAATTGTGGAGAGCCATGATTGCCCATGTCCTGAAGGAAATTCTGGAAAAATTTCTTATACAGTTTAGTGTTTTAAAACACAAAATTTACACAGTAGTAAGAACAAAAGGGTAGACATGTTCACACAAAAATGCAAGAATCAAAATCATAAACAAACACACATTCCAGTGCCTCTATTGCGGTGCAAAACAGACTTGGGCCCTACTACAACATTTGCAATCAGCATTTAGAAGTACCAAAATATATTATATTGGAAGCCTGGTAGAACCCCTCTGAAACCATTGTGGCTAATCCATTCCCCAAATACTGCTTCAGGAATGCATTAGACAGCAAAAATGAAAAGATGACCCTGTGGATGATGTCAACATCAAAAATGACAAAGACATCTTAATATGCTGACAGCATAAATGGAACTGTCACAGACAGCAGTAAAACGGACTGAAATGTACTTAATGTCAGTCTTTTATTTTTAAACAATATAATGTTTGGTTAGTGATTTTAAATTCTTTGTTACACATCAGTTAGTGAACTATAGATGTATATAATATTTGGTCATAGCATCCTGAATATGGTCAGAAAAAAAAAAAAGATTATTAGATAGTTTTGTATAATGTACACCTAAGTTTTAGGCTAAAAAATCTAGGGAAAAAGCATGTATTATAATGGCTGACTACTCATTTTCTGAGCACACCCATCTTATAAGGCAGCTAGTTGTAGATGCCTGTGGTTTACACTACAACTATGCTGATCAGAACTTAGTTACAGTTTCTGGGAGAGGGTGCATAAACTGATGTGGTCACCAGTCCACTCAAACCCTTGATCACGATGACTTGTGATTTTATGCTAGCACAATCATTGATGGCTTCTGAACAGTTTTGAATACCCAACTCGCTCATAAGGCTTAGGCCAACTCAGACACCTTTCCAAAGGTGTTGCATGCTTGAATTGCTCCCCCCCCATCCCGAGGCTGATAAAATAAATCAACCATAGTGGGATTTGAACTCCAGGTGTCTGATTGTTGAAAAGCTAATGTTCTGACCACTTGGCTGCATGCCCATGTATTATACACAAATAATGGTTTTTAGAGATTTGTGAATGCTTACAACCATATCATATTGAATCACCAATTCTTGTCTGATCATCAATGTTAAGCAATGTCAAGCCTGGTCAGTACCTAGATGGGTGACCCTTTCAGAATACCAAGTGGGATAATGGATCACAATTGGAAATCTGAGAATTGAGTTTCAATTTCATTCAGGTGTATTATAATCGCTTACACGCAAATATCCTTGGGAAGAGTATGAATCCACCTCCCCTCAGCTATGGGTTAAATATTAGGATTTGTATCAGTAAATCATTGTCTCCAAAAAAAAATTCTTATAATCAAAAAAACTTTTTCTGGCTTTAAATAACCTGCAAAAGTTGAGCTGTAAAAAAAAAAAAAAAAAAAGGCAAATCAATTAATTTAGAAAATTTTCAGTTTTCAGCTGCATTTTCTTGAGATACCCCAAATTGTGAATCAATAAATTCTATCCCACTTTGAACTAGACATATAAATTGAAAGGCTTTAAGAAACAATGATTTATTCTTTTATATACATTATCAAACTAATACAGAAGTTTATCACTTTAAATAATTTTACAAACTGTATATACTTAATAAGTTTTAATATGCAAACATTTTTATTTAATTCTCCAGGGGTGTAAATATTTTAAGTACAAGAATTTAAGAAATACAATGGAATAGTGACTAGAAAGCTTGTTTCAAACATCAAATACTTGTGTAATGAATTTACTCTTACTATTGTGGCTCTGCAAGCTTTACAAATATCTACAATCTACCATACAAATTCTTATTCAGACAATTATGAAAGTGAAAATGTTCATGTTTGGTAATAAGATATTTGGAGAATCTTTTTATATCTACATCCTGTTCACTTACTATTCTTGTAAAATCTATAAGACTAGTTGTGTAGCTCTTACCTCAACTCGTTCATCAAAAAGTATTGCAAATCAAATGGGAGGAGATGGCTTTTTAATCAATTTTATTGATTATAAAATGGATTCTGAGCCAGTCTTTTAAAAATCTGTGTTAATGTTAAGATTTTGCAAACTGCATGCCCTGTAAATGTTCTGTGTATTTTCTTGAACATAACATTATATTCCATTGCAAATTAGATCTCTTTCTGGTTCACTCTACATGTCGGCTGGATATGAACGCAAAGGATGCAAAACCAAAAATAATAAAAAATTGTCCTCTGCACAGGGGGTCCGTGCAATACCTGCTGCCCATAAAACAAATCCCCCTCAAAAATCTAAAATAGAACATAAAAGAAGGCAATCACAAATTTTGACATCAAAGAAAAAAAAAAAGATGAGCTCAGGAGCCATCAGAATTGCTTTTACAAAAGCTGCTCATAAATGCCTGGAACAAAAGCAAGGAGAATGGGTCCACTGTCAGTGCCCAGCTGGCTCTTGATGTCACCACCATGACACACATATCCACTCAAAACATGCCTTCCTCCAAACACCTACACAATGCCCACACATCAATTGCATTGATAGAATCAGATTTGTGTCAAACATCAAGCTTCACTAATCCACTCCAGGCCTCTCTTGACATCACCATGACCTCAGTCAACCAATCCAACAAGTTTTACCAACTGTACACTTCCTACAAAGCTGCTTCCCTTACCTACATTTAGAGACACATCAGCTCACATCCGCTGTATCAGCAATAAAACAAACTTTATATTGACAATTCTTGTCTTTTTGCTTCACTGACAGTACTTTTGTTTTATTTGTTCTTTTGTGCTGCCATATGCATATTTCTAACAGTAATTTAGTTGCAAAATTTCTTCATGGGCTTTAAGAAATTGCTGAAGGACAACTTGTCATAATAATTATCATATATTTGTCTGCCTATTTTTTCTGCCTTTTCATAAATGTATTTGGTTGGATGGCTACTCGTTCTTCTCCTTAATGTAGCTTCCTAGCAATAAACTGAGGAAAACAACGCATAACCTACCTAAAGAGCTTGAGTAAATGAATGGCAGAGCAAGGTTTAGGAAAGATAAGAAAAAGAAAAAAATTTATTAAGAACTACAATGGATAGGAAATTGTGGAGAGCCATGATCACCAATTTCTTGAAGGTGACACAGCACTTAGAAGAAGAATGGCTTCCCATCTATAATACCAATAAATTAGATGCAGTGTAATATATGTACTAGAAGTAGCTGGGAAACTTTCCCAGTTTTTCTATTTTAATATTTTGATGTATTCTAATATTTTAATGAATAAGTTCCATGACTACAAAATACTTATGGAATTTCCACCATGGTATTGTTACATATTTGAATTTAATAACTTTAAGAAAATATTGCAGTAACAATCATAAGTGTGAATGCAGATCATTATTTAAAGAAGTATCATGGGTCCTTACCTATAACTACAGAATGAACTCTTCCTAACACTATGTATACTACACCTCTCAAGAGAGAGGGTTGTCGAGTCAAGCAGATAGTAGTTCAGTCCTAACCTGGACCATAACAAGAAGTAAGAGGGTACAAATAAGAATAATTTAAAATAAGTTTTTCCATTTCATTAAAGCAGATGTGAGAGTGTTATCTCTTTCTTCTCAATAAAACCAAACATTGTGTCTTATATATTTTTACATCTTCCCTTGTGATCAAAATGGATTAGTCCATTATTTATAAGGTATTGACAGGACATAATATACATGCAAACTAAAGAATGGAGGAACAAACAATTATAGCATTTTTTATTTTATTTTTGTTGTATGCAGTCTTATAAGTCAGTTTTATGTCATGCGTGGTACACACTTAGGCGATCATATATCTTTAAATACATGACTGACAAGGCAGATTTTTCCTGCAGTAGGTTGTCATTTGTTTCTATGGTAGACCAGTTGCCATCCAAGGCTATAGAACCCGGTCTGTCCTGCTATTTACCCATAGCTGGTGGGGAAGAGGAGGATTCATACCTTTCCCAAGGATATTAGCACATAAGTAAATGTAATAGATTTGACTGGAATTTGAATTTGGCTCTCCAATTCCTCAATTTGAGCTGCTATCCATTACTCCACCATCCAGTCTTATAGACAAGTAGATGCCATAATTTTTTTAAACTTTTTTTTTATTTTTTTTATTTTTTTTTAAATCATTCTTTAATTCCAAGTAATATTTTTCCCTCAAGTCTCACTCCAACTCCTTGTTCTGTTATCCATTTTCACAAACTTCTTAGGCAGGTTACTCACTGCTTTCCTCTGTTCCTCTTACATTTAATGTCCTGTGAATGTCAAATCTTCCAGGCCTACTTTCCTCATTATGTGTCCCAATGTCTTGCTTATTTTTTTTTTTTTTACCATTGGAATTTATTGTTAGTGTGATAGCGTTTTTTTTTTGTTTGTTTTTTTTTTTAATTTGAATCTAAAAAGTTTTGAAAGTTATTGCTTGCTTGCCCATTTCCCCTAAGTGTAAGTACACACTGACCCAGGGATTGAACTCACAAACATGGGCGAGCAATAACTGAGCAGTACTAAATAAAAACTTGACAATATCCCTAGACATGAGCAGTGGAAAGAGAACAGTTTACCAGCATAGATTAAATAAAGGGTTCAGTTCTGTAGGCTTTCCAGATCGAGATGCACCTGAGAAAGGCTGCTGAGCACAATGGCTGAAACGTGATAACAACAAATATGAAAACACCAATATGAATGTAAATAATAACAACTCATTGCAGAAATTCAGAAATATATAACATTCTTTTTTTCCTAATCAATTCTTTTGTAAAGTTTTAATAAATATTTTTTTTCAATTTTTTTTATTTTCTATAGTTCTCTTTCATTAGTTTAATGCATTGAGGCTTCTTTTCTTTTTTTTTTTTTCTCGAGTGGTTTACTATTTTTGTTTTTTCCATTCTGGATGAGATATTCAAGATAATCCCTAAGGTGTTCTTTTCTGCCTGGTTTTTCGCACTAAATTCATGGAAAGGCAAAATGATCCAGGTTTGCAACATAAGCATACCACATACTTCAATTTGAAAAAAAAAATAGTTCCAAATTAATTTTTTTTAAAATGAAAAATCCCTTAAGGTGCTAAGTTAATTATTCATTAGATTTTGAAGGCTTGGTAAAGAAAAATCACTTTGTTGAAAAAAACTTGTTGTTCCCTTTTTATATTGAATCATTGGCTACAAGCAATACAGCCTCTTTTCTTTTTTTTTCACATGATTTAAATTAAAAGTTAAAATATGCAGTAATTAAAAAGTAGTAAGAACAATAAGTTTTTGCCAAGAACCAGAAACCTTGATGAATTTCATTA
This sequence comes from Acanthosepion pharaonis, assembly GCA_903632075.3. NCBI lineage: Eukaryota > Metazoa > Mollusca > Cephalopoda > Sepiida > Sepiidae > Acanthosepion > Acanthosepion pharaonis. The sequence goes on along the minus strand of CAHIKZ030005520.1, from coordinate 468,131 downwards.
AAAAAAAAAAAAATTCAGAATATTTCCAGTTGGCATAGATTATTTAATATTCTTACAAGCTGTTTAAAAAAAATGTTATGAGTAGAAGTTATGAAAAATACATGAAAACTTTGTTTCACTCTGATGATTGCATTGTATATAATGACACACCAAACTCAAATGAAAGTTGGAGATAAGATAATCAATAGTTGTATTTTAGTATCGACTCCATTTCAGCCCAGTATGCAACAGAAGGAAAGGTTTGGGGTTTTATTGCTATGCACTGACTTTCATTTTACTCCATCACTTACATTTAGTCATATAGAATTTAAAGGCTGCATTTAGGTGAGTGCATGTTCACAAATAAACAATTGGGGTTTCTACTATGGACCATTTATTCTTTTATTTTGTAGAAACTGCAGAGAAATAAATTCCTCAATGTCTCTTGGATATGTCTGCTTTTTTTTTCTGACTCAGAAGTAAGCTGGGGTAGGTAATGATAAGAATCGTTAAAATGGTTGAGCTCAAGTTTAGCTTTGCACCGAGTTGGAATGATCGAAATAAATGGTTGTATTTACTTCATTGGTTGGGACTGCAAAACCTGTTTGATCACTCTGTGTTGAAAAGTGGAAAGAGAGTTCAGTTGTCAATTGAATGGAGAAAAAGAGACATTTCCAATGTGAACATCTTCATCTGCATTCTGCTACATCTTGAAGCAGGAGTGGGGGAGGAAGAGGAAGGAAATAATTGTCTTTTTATAGAACTTAAACAGCACTACTTAACAGAGACTTAGTCTATGACCTCACTTGGCTTCACTTTCTGGTTCATTTATTACTAGCAACATGAGAAAATTTACTTTAAACAAAATTCATTATTAATATTTTATTTATTGATTTTATTTCATTTTCCCAGTAATTTTCTGCATTAATAATCTAAATAAGTCTAGTATTAGGGGAAATTTAATATTGACCTTTTTTTTAATACTATTGTTCACCCAATGCAAGACCCAAGAGCAACTCAAGGTAGAGAGTTAATGAATAAGGTTATTGTAAGCATCTAAGAGGAGGAAGTAAGAAGTGTATATTATGAGGATATGTAGGATAAATAACAGTTGATGCTAGACATGAGGAGATTAAGATTGTAGTGATCAGGGAAGTATCCTTTTGGAAGTCTGTTCCACACAATAACAGTTCCAGGGAAGAAGTGGTCTAAGTAGAACTTTCTCTTTACTAATGGAATACAAAGGGAATGAGGATGAGTCAACTATACGTATGTGACATGGTAGTTCCAAGCTGCGATGGTTAGGACTGGTGAAATGTAGTCTGTCTGAACGTTTGCCATGATAATAGTGATAGAGTAGCAAGAAACTAGCAATGTCTCATCTGTGGGAAAGGGGTTGTAGGGTGGAAAATAATTCATCACCCATAAGGCCGAGTACACACTTTTGAACTCCGTCAAGGCTGAAAAGCGAGGATTGGGCAGCTCCAGCCCAGATATACTAGAAATGCAAATTTTTATTTAAAATAATTTTTAGAACTCTATTTTACATTTTGAATTGAAATGAAGATGAAAGGGATTGTTAATGGTCAAGAATTAATGTATTCCTGATAGAATATGATTATATAAATGATAGGCAAAATTTGATTGGTTCTATCCTTTAATTTGTTTTCTCCTTGTTGGAATGTAGTAAATTTGGCATGACAAGTTTGACCTAGTGTCTAGCAATTCTTTTTTATGCCGTTTCCCTTCATGACCTGGAAGATCATGGCTCACCACAACTTCCTATCCTTTGTAGTGCTAAGTGATGCCTATATTCTTACTATTCCTCCCAGTTCATGTTCTGCCATCTGTTTACACATGGTAGATTACACACAGTTTCTATCTGTCCATCTTGTCATCAATATGTCCTGTGAGTGTCAAATTCTCCAAGCCCTCTTTCTTGATTATGTGTCCTTGAAATTTCATCTGTTCTTTATGTTCAAATTTTTCTTAAAACTTTGTTCCCATACAATCACTGAAGTTAAGCAACATCAAGTCTGGTCAGTACCTAGATGGGTGACCACTTGGGAATACCAGGTGCTGTAAACATAGATATGTGGGGGATGTAATGGATAATGGTTTGGAATTGTTAATCAGAGAGCCGAGTTCCAATTCACTTACACACAAATTCTCTTGGGAAAGGTATAAATCTGTGGTAATGGAATGTCCCTCACACCCTATCACCTATGTGGACTGACTATATCAGTATATATATATATATATATATATATATATATATATATATATATATATAGTGAGCACAGGATATACCAGGGGACTTGCTTTGGGAATTAGTTGGAGATTTGTCTCCAGCTATGCTGGTCAATCTCTTTGCCTTTGGGCAGAGAGGAACACAGATGAGGCTATTCCAAAGGGCAGAGTCTCATCTGGGGTGGTAGACAGCTACCCGACTCCGTTTTTTACGGGGTCTACGGGAAATTTTTGCCAGAGCCTATGGGCTCGGATACCCCACGGCCTTGTGCCACATCTGACCACATGGAGTGGTTGGCAAATATCCTTGCTTTGGGAATTACTAGCCTGCTAATTGATTCCCTGTCTTTCAGTAGTGTATTCTCTTTTACAATAAACCTCTCTTTCTTTCATCTACACATGTTGCTGTTCCTTTCACTCAAGTACCACCTTTGACTGTTTGTAACCTCTTTAAGGATACAACAGTGGTGATGAGGATGAGATTCAAACTCACAGTGAGAAAGATCCCAAAACACTGTTTGTAAAATGTACAACAGAATCCACCTCTTCCCACAGCTATGGATTGATTAGTAAAACTCGAATCACTTATCACAAAAAAGATTCTTAGAATCTAAAAATATTTTTTGGCTTTAAATAACCTGCAGCTGTAGAAAACTAATCAGAACAATTCTTAAAACTTCCTCCATTTTCAGCATCCTTCTGTAGAACTACATTGCTGTTGCCTAAGTTTCCACTTCATCTGTGAGAAAATTGTCAAGCATTCAGTTCCTGATAGTCAGTTCAGCCTTCTTTTCATTGTTTTCAAGAAAATTATCTTGTCTCAAAATATTTTTAGCTATTGGAAGGCATATTTTCACTATCCCAATGCACCTTCAAATTTCTGTGTCCCATTTTCTTTTCATCCCTTATCAACATTTCCCAGATAATAAAATTTCTGTACTTGCTTTATTCCGATATCTCCAATCTTGGACTGTCCCATTCTGTCTTAGAATTGCTGGATAATTTTCTTTGCAATATATCTTCAAATTGATTTGTACAAACAGTGTATGATCTCTTCTGCAGGGTGCAATGGGTAAATTGTCACCATTTTATATTTTTAATTTTGCACATGCACCTTGTTTGTTTTTGATTTTGTTGACTGCAAGTCAGTTGGGCACCATCTACGAGATAAAAAGCACCATGATGCAATTCACTCCACTCCACCAGAAATTTGGAAACAGCATGTGGTACTGCTTAGCATTTGCACTGGAAACTCCAATACAAACATTTCAGAGTATTTGGGTGTCAATATGAGGACAGTACAGAGGATTTGGAAAGAGTTGGATCAGTCTAATGGTGGTTACAAAGGTGCAGCAGCTTGGAAAAATCACTCTGATTGTTCTGATAAGAAAAGAACTCCTAAATTTGTTGGTGAGGGTTTCAGACTCAACGCAGAAGCCTACATCAAGTGCCTTGAGGTGGTATTGCTGCCCTAGGTCAAGAGGGTGGCTGCTGGAAGACCCTATGACTGGCAACGAGACTCTGCACCATGCCACACAAGCAGGAGAATCTAATCATGGCAGTCAGACAATTTTTACAAACGCATCACCCCTTACATCTGGTCACCTATCTCCCCAAACTACAACCATCTTGATTATTGTGTGTCGGGCACAATTGAGTGAGAGACCAACAAAACTCCTTGCAACACCAAAGATGAACTGAAGGCAAGGATTATGGCAGCATTCACCAACTTAAACAAGGAGACTGTCTAGAAGAGTTGCAGGAGATTTCAAAGTCCTGTGGAGGCTGTGGTTGAAGCCAATGGCGATTTTATTGAATAAATTTTCTCTTTAGTATTTCAAGATATATTTGCATGATTTTGGTAAATATACTATTTAAAATGAGATGTTAGTGTTATTTTCATTTTTGTGTAATTTAGACAATTTATCCATCGCACCATGTATCTTAATGGCAGTCATTTTTGAAAGAAGGCATTGGGAAAGAGTGTAAACAAATAGAAACTTAGATATTTTTTTAAATTTCTAAAATTTCAAATATCACCTTCCATTTTCAGGGATTCTCTTATACTTACATATTTAAGACTTTTCTCTCGTGATGACATTTTCCTATCTCTCATTCATTGCTACCTATTGTGTATTTTCAATTTTTTTTTTTTTTTTTTTTTTTTTACTTATCTTCGACTTGGTAATAACATTGTTTTCTCAATACTAGTCAAGAAAAAATCTATTCATTACTTCGCTCTTTTTTTGCTTTGAATATTTAAAGTAAACAACATTGCAAGATAGGATGTGCAAGTGGTGCAATAGATAGATGCTCAGAATGGGGAAATTGGAGAGTTGAGTTCAAAATCCACTTGGTTTCATTACATTCACTTATACACAAATACCCTTGAGAAAGGTATTAATACATCTTCTTCTCCCAATTATGCATTAAATAGTAGGACTCTTTAGAAAAATCATTGTTATTCTCAAAAAAATTGTTAATGCAATATTCACTGGCAAAAAACAAATATTCTTACAATCCCAAAATGTGTTTTGGCTTTAAACAATCCACAAAGGGTTGATAACCATTTAAAAAAAAAAAAAAAAAAAAAAAATCAATCACTGTGATGATCTTGAAAAAGACATGAAGCCATGTCTTCCCTCTCTGACCAGCTATGGATTAAATACCAGAGTAGACTGGTCTCTCTAGCCTTAAGTGGTAACCAGTCTAGGAGAAGGAAAACTTTGAATTCCAAACCATGAACAAGGCAATGGAAAACCAGTCCTAAGAATATCTAGCAGCTCACAAATGATAAAGAAAAGGAATCTGGAGTTTCATTACATCAGTTTAGCAATTTGATTGAGTGATTCATTTTTTAAGGCTTATCAACCCTTTGCAGGAAAAAAAATTCCAAAAAGATCCTTTTTTTTTTTTTTTTTTTTTTTGAAATAGTGATACAAGTCTTACTAATTAACCCATAGCTGGAGAGAGAAGAGGTAGTTTCATGCTTTTTTGCACATAAATGAATGTGACAATCTTGACAGGAATTTGAACTCTGTGCTCGGATTAACAATTCAGTCATTATCCATTATATCACTTGTGCATCACTTACAGCACATGGTATTCCTCAGTGGTCACCCATCTAGATACTGAGTAGGTTTGCTTTTATCTACTGGACCATCTGTCTTTGAAGATAAAAATGTTGATTGAAATAATCCAAAAAGAGTTGTGAGTTCAATACCTGACCACAGCAGAGAGAACAAAATCTTGAGTTACTCAAGGGAGTTAACTGAAACTATCCAAATAAGGCATGACACATGGAATTAGAACAATCTACCCCCATGGACTAAATAAAGGATTCACTTCAACATTCCAACATATATCACTTGAAGAAGGCTGGAGTGTATAACAGCTGAAACATTGTGAATATAGCAGTAAAGATGAGGATAACAGTCCAAATGATGTAAAATGTTTATAGCATTTTTTTTCTGCCTCCTGAATTTATATCAATACAGTTACAACAAAATACTAAAAAAAGAGACTTCTAGCACAGATTTTTGTTGTTTCGATCCATTGACCTAATTAGAATGGTGGTTACATTGTCAACAGGGCTTGAAATAGACCACATGCAGGCATCTTTTAGATGGATACTTGCAGACACAGGTATAAACTTCACCAATGTCTACTTTTAGCTGACATTTAGTGTAAGTGGGACTTGTCTGTATCTATTAACTCACTGGGATATTTGTACTGTGCAACTTTTATTTAAGACATTAAAAACTCAATAAGGGTTGATATGTTGTTAAATTAATCAATCTGAACCAAAATGGTGGAAATCTCAGCAAATTTCCAATGAAGAAAAATATTTAATGCTATTCTTTTTATTTTTTTTTTTATTTTTTTACTTATCCTTTGGATAGGTGGTGAATGCACTAATCAAAACAAAAAAGATAAAGATACTAGTTATAATTCAGATGAAAATGAGAACTGCCTTATGTGGATGAATTTAAAGATTTGGAAAATTTTTATTTACAGAAATTTAGAATATTAATATCGAAAGTGAGAAGACATCTTTTCAATAACTTCAGTGGTATTGTATTGATGTTTTGTATAATACGCGTCTGATGGCAAAACAAACGATAATTTTTTGTTGCCGCTCTTTTTCATGGAATTGGAAGCTGCAGACGACTCCTTTTTATCAGAGGATTTTATCCTTAGTCAGATATTTATCCTCGGTTGTTTAAGACGTCTTTATTCTGGCTCCGTGGTTAACTAATTAAGTTTATCACGTAAAATAAAGTGTTAATTCGACTTACAGTATCGAATTATTTACCTTAGAGTTAATATTTATTTAGCTTCTTACTGGTTTTATTTATGGATGGGAAGAGGGAAGGGTGAGTTTTCGCATCGAAGGACTTTGATGAGAAAATTGTATTAGCTTCGGTAGAATTCCGTAGCGGAGATTTGTTTATATTTGAAGAACTTTGAAGAAAAGATTTTGTTAGCTTCGGTAGAATTCCGAAGTAGACTGACATTATGTAAGTAAATCCTTTTGTTTATTTTTATGTTTGTTAACATATGGAACAATATGCATGTAATTTTTTATTTAAAATAAATATTTATCTGTGAACAGCATATTTTGGTTTTTAATAATTTTAAGATCGTCTGCTTCATTGAGTAGTTTTGTTGTTACTTTCCTATGAAGAAGCCGAGAACGAAATCGGCAGTTTAGTCCTGTGTATACGCTTTTTTTTAGCGATCTCATGCATATACCTAGTAATTAGAGATATAATTTAAGATCGTAAAACTTAAATTTAATTGAGAATGTAATTTTTCATTTATATTTGGGTTTTTAACATACCAGGACGAAATTTTTCTTCAAAGAGATTTGAATCATTATTGATGAGATTTTGTTGGAATAGACATGGTCATTTTACCCATGGGGTTTTTCTAATTATCTTTTTCTTTCTGCCTTTTTTTTTTTTTTTCCCCTGATTTCCCATGTGATTTTTATCGAATATTCATTGTTTGGCTTTTTTCATATTGTGATCTTTTTAATAGAATTAATAGCGCTTTTGAAAGTGCACAAAATTGATTATATGAAAGGGAAGTGAAAATGTGCTACGTCATTAGAGGAAATAGAGCAGCAGTGTGTCTTTTGATGAAAGTCATATTCAAACAAAAAAAATGTAACTGATTTTGCTCTTACAAATAAGTCCTATGACTTTCTTTTTCAACTAGTTTAGTTTTTAGTTTTTCTTTTTTAGTTGCTAAAATCACAATGTTTCAGGTATTTGTCATATTTTGCAACCTCCTTGGAATTTTGAACTGAATTTTGACAACTCCCTCAGTAGACTTTTTTTCTTTCTTTTTAATTGAGTCCACCACAAGCAAAGCAGTAAAGCCACAGATTACAAGGGGTTACTGGGTGTGGAAGAGTTAGAATCAGGAACATTATTAAGGAGTGAGGAGTGAGAACAGAGGAAGAGTAATCAGGAAGATAGTAGATAGCGATTGGCATTGCATTTAAATTTTTTTCAGATTAAAGTTGGCTGGGAAGCATGGAGTTCAGAGAAATGCGAGAAAAGAAATTGCTAGCACAGAATTTAAAATTACATCTAGCCAGCTTAACTGTAAATTGGTGAGACCTCATTGCCAGTCTAGTACTGCATTCAAATTTGAAGAGTCTTGGCAACATAGCAAAGAACTTATCCAAACGATTACCATTAAAGTGTTTATAGAAAAAGCAAAGGGAGACAACCTTATGGCAGTGGGAAAGTGATGGAAGCTGAGACACCAGTTAGCATAAAGATGAAGGATCTAGGAGCCTCTAGTTAAGAAATAGAGGGATTTTTTTAATGTCCCCTATTTGCAAACATTAGAATTAGGTATCCAAAATTACACCACTGGATTATCCAAGAGACTTGTGACATAGTAGATTAAAGTATATTTGTTTTCTTGATAGTCAAGAGTTCATGAGGTTTGCTAATGCAGAAGTCGTATTCTGGTTCATTGGAAGAAACAAACTTAAAAAAAACATGTCATATAATCTGATAATTGATATTAGTTATCTCCCCTGGGTATGGAAAGCAGAATGATAACAATCTGCTCCTCCATGCATTGAATAAAAAGGTTTGGTTCAAAATTCCAAAAAGGTTACTGAGTACATTATTCTGAATGTCAGTGTTGCCATAAATCTTTGATGAGGTCTGCTTTTATACCACCTTCTGTGTAATCATTAGCTTTCCTCTTGTAAATTCTTGGTGATTTTTTTCAGAGATATGTTATTAACAAAAGCTTCTTGGTCAATCAGTGGTGCATGACTGGCTGCTAAAGTGGCTGTCTAATCCCTGTTATAGATGCTTGCTCAGGCACTTTTGTGTTTCTTCAACCCTTGCAGTGCCAACCTGTGCTTTATATTGCAACTATGCTTGAGTGAACCTTAGTTACAGTTTCTGAGAGAGAGAGAGCATATAAACTAGCATGGTTTTAAGTTCAAACAAGGCCAGTATGCTCAAACCCTCACTCATGAATTGTGTCTTTAGGCCTGCACACTCATGAAACAGTATTATCTACCCAATTTCACTCACAAGGCTTGGGCCAACTGGTGGTATGGTTTTCAGGTACTTCCTAATGGTGCTGTACACTGGGATCATCTCTCTAGGCTGATATTATTCAGTCATATCCCTGACCAATCGACTATAGTGAGATTTGATCTCAGTCAGAATATTAATATTCCAATCATTCAGCTATGTGCCCAATTAGGGGTATCAGACACAAATAATATACAATTATTGAGGTTCTGTATGGTACCAAGACATGGTCATATCACCAACTGTAATAAATTTGAATTGCTTACTAAATCACTGACTCTCTACATTTTTGTCTAGTGGTTAGGAATTGTAGAAAATATAACTTCAGCCATTGATATCCCTTGAATAATTTGAACATTGGTTGGAGAGTACTAGAGGTTTAAGAAGAGATTATTTTTTTCTTCAAGTAAGCAATTCATTTTATCTGGCTCCAACTGTACAGAGAAGCATGAATGTTTTAATATAACCCCTGATTTGTTGTTCACAACTCAAGCTAGTTGTTTGCACATTTTCATAGTTAACACCTTATGATCTTTACATATTCTTAGATCACATGACCAGATTACATGCTTTGCGCCAATTTGACCACATGTAATATCTTTATGCTTTTGACTGTCATGACCTATGATGCAGTTACATATGTTATATAATGCATGAGAATATGATCTTTTTTGACTTAAAAAATGAAGAAATATCTTTAAAACCTGTTAGTGTTTCTCTCTAGTTGTTAATGTAATTGTGGGAATTTTATTAAATATGATGAATAGGTGATGATCTGAGTTGACAATCCTGAAAACAAACAATAAATCGATAAGGTCTTAGTGAAACAGATTGTGGCCTAAAAAAGATCTTTTAAAAGCTTTTCTATGGCTGGTGATTTTAACCTTATTTATTGACAGTTGGAAAGTCTACAGGTGGATCTCACCATCTGCTAACTCGCTAAGAATCTTAATTTTGATTATTGTTGAATGTATTTCACAGTGAGTGAAATGAGCTTCTGTACTGTGATATAAAGTGGCTGTTAAAAAATTTGTGATTTATAGATAAAAACGTTTTTAGCTAACATATTGGCTCCCAAGCCTCATTTCCCTTGTCCCAGGGCCCCAACACTATATCTTAAATCCTGTTATAGCAAAATGAGGAAAAATAATGAGTGCAAAGGAATCCATTTTGTGGTGAAGGTAATCCTTTCCTTTGCCTTGAGTGTTTCAATAAAAGATAGAATATGAATCAATTCAACTTTTCCTAGTTGTGTAGCAATATGGAGTTTTTATATATATTTCTTTTTATATCTTTTCAAGACTTCAGACATTAGGAATATGATGTTTGTTTATTAGGAATGTGATTTCTATTAGATTAGTATTCTTTTGTTTATTTTACTGGTTGGAGGCGTTATTTTGGTTTCCTAAGTAAATAAAGTATACTTTTTAAAAAATTTCATAATGTTTTCCCAATTAAATTTTCTGTTTACTTAATCTTTTAGTTTACCTGAATGCATGGTATGGCTCTGTGTATGTAAAAATTAAAAAAAATGTCCTAAAAAAACAGCAGTAGAAATTCCAAAAGAAAGACAAAAAATAAAAAATATTAAAATTTTTTAGGGGAAGGGGAGTGGTTCATGTGCACGATGATCTTATAAGTAATCAACCCTAGCACCCCACTCCCAATAATCCTCATAGAAAAGACATTGGAAAATGACCTAGTTGTGTGGGGCCTTGCAGACATATCACCATGACACTCTGGTGGGTCATGTGGGACCCAACGATTAATAGATAAAAAAAAAAAAAAACTTTAAGATTTATCTGACTCCAAGTTTTGCTCATGCACCACTTGTCAGGGTTAGGTAAATATATAAATAAATTTATTCAACCCTGGTGAGCAGTGTACCTGTGAAACTTGAAGTTTAGTAGATAAGTCTTTTTAATGTTTCTGTTAATAATTGTTGCCCTATTTTTTTTTCATATTGGGCACTTGGTTTATACAAACCTGCTCACTTTTGAAAGTCATAAAGATTGCTATACCACTAAATGTTGTGACCAAGTAAATGGTTAAAGAAATAACAAAACAAGGGTTGCAGATATATCATATATTAAACAGTAAGTACAACAGAAGAGTATTGCATGACTAGTGAGTGTGTGTCAGTTGACCCAGCATTCAATCTATTCAACTGTTATATTTAACAATCCCCCCACAAGGAATGTGGCACAATGCCGAGTTTAACGTGGGTTTCTTCGAGCCCGTAGGCTCAGCCAAAAATATTCCCTTTGAACCTGCCTAGACGGATTCAGGGACTGTCTATCTCCCCGGACAAAACTTTGCCCTTCAGCAAAGCCTTGTCTGAGTTCCTCTCTGCCGAGGCAGAGAGTTTGACAGTTGAATAATCTATGGGACTGTTCCCCCAAGGCCTTCTCTCCTACTAATCTTATAGTAGGCAGAAGAGACCAACATACTCTTTAGAGGAAGGACACCATAACACTAGACAAGACCAATCAACCAACCAATCACTTCTTAAAGTGTTAAAATCCAGTAATTTACTGGACTACATGTTTTGTTGCGCATTAAGGATCTGTATTAAAATTATTATTAATATTTTATTTTATTTATTTAATTTTTTAAAAATCAATTCACCTAAGCCAACCAATAATGCCACTAAGACACAAGGAGCTATTAGGAGTGAAAGGGAATGGAAAGACTTTAGAAGGAACTGGAAATTCAATCCTAAACAGGGAACAAGGGATAAACCTCTACTCCTGTTCAAAAGAGCGAGGAGGAATGTAAACTATTGTAACATTGTTAATTAAATTTTTATGAAGACCTAGCATGAAAATCATGCTGTTGTAAGTTCTGGGACGAAGCCTTTTATACTACTGACCACTCAGTACAAAGCACAAGAGCCACTCAAGGTAGAGGATTACTGAATTGTATTATGGATGTAAGAGGTAATAAGTTCAGATTATGTGGATAAGTAGGCTAGATAGCAGATAAGCCTAGACTTAAAGTGATTAAGATTGTAATAAATGGAGAAGCATCCATTTAGGAGTCTGTTCAACAAAGCAGTAGCTCTTGAGAAGAAGTTATCTGAATGGAACTTCCTTCTGACCAGTGGAATACAAAGGAAATGAAGATGATTCAAGCATGTGTACATGTCATGGCAGGTCCAGGCTGTAAAAGTCTGAACTTGTGGAACTAAGCTTGTCAGAACATTTTCCATGGAAATAGTGAGAGACATCCTGCATTTTATCTATAGGGGGAAAAATTAACAACAAAGATCAGGAGAGGAGTTTATTACCTGAAATCATGGCGGCAAACTGCATGGGTATTTATTTGTGTGTGCCTATAATTGCCTGTAATTTTATATTAATGATGATCTGGCCAGGAACATTCTCAGATCATTAGTAAATATCTATTCAGATGCTAATTCAGTTAATGTGCACACCTCCCAAAATTGATATAATCAGAGCCTGACAACTGATCACTCCTTTGAATAATATATATAAACTGCCACTTCTTTGCAGAAAAAGGGTATATCTTCAGTGTTGAACTGACCAGGCCTGCAGATGACTTTTTAAAACCAGCCTTGCTCGTGGATACTTTTTTTTTTTTTTTTTTTTTTTTTTTTTTTTTTTTTTTTTTTGTTACATATGTGACACATGAAAGACATATTTTTCATTCTGATCTGAGAAAGTCTATCTAACCTGTAAGACATGTAATCAAATCAATAAAATGCTTTTCTACTTCTCTCACTTTTTTTTTTTTATATATATATATATATATATATATATATATATATATATATATATATATATGACTGAATAAATTAGACATTATGTCTGCTAATTTTTAACAAAATCCATTCATACTCATGAATAACCTTCCGTGTATTGATATTAAAGGATGAGAAAAATGTGCTATAATGTTCTAAAATGCCAATAAAGGAACAGTTTTTCATGCTTTAATGGACGCAGGACCATGACATTATAACATAGAGGAAAAAAATTCCATAATGGATAATTTTTTCACATTCTAATGAAGGCTTAGCACATTGTCAACCATTTGTATTTAAAAGTATAATGAAAAATTGCAGTAATGGATAGCAACGCACAGCTTTGTATAAATATTTGTACCCCTGAACAAAATATAGTTTTGTACTACCTGCACCCCTGAAGATGTTCTTGGAAAAAGATAGAAAGAAATTGGGAAATGAAAATAAAAGAAATTTAAACAGTTATAGGACATTTCTCTCATCCTTTAATATCAATACACAGAAGGTTATTCATGAGTATGAACAGATTTTGTTAAAAATGCCTAAAAGAGGATTTTCTTCCTAAATACACACACACACATATATATATATATATATATATATATATATGATCGCAAATCACCAAGCATCATATTTTCTTTTGGAATCCCATCTTTTCAGCACCCACCTTTTGTTTGTGGTATGCCATTTGGGTTATTCCAATTTCTTTTAATATTGGATTTATCACCTTTATTTGTCTACCCTGTGATTTGTAAAATGCAACTTTCTACTTTTTTTTTTCAAAATGCATGAGCATACTTTATTTTTGTCTGACAATCCCCCCCTTCCCAATGCAATAAAGGTGTGAAGTCGTTTAAGATGATTTTAGAAATCAATGTAAATCCTGCATCTAAAAATGGATAAAGTTAAGATATACAAGGCTCGAGAGCCACTCAAATTTATAAAAGTTGGGAAATAAGTAGAACAGGTGGTGGTAGTAATGAGGATGGACAACAATTCAACCTTGACTTGAAGAGGTTGAGATTATAGTATTTAGTGAAGCATCCACATGGAAGGCTGTTCCAAAAAGTTACAGTTCTTGGAGAAAAAGTTATCAGAGTGGAACTTCCTTCTCATATTTGGAACACAGAGTAAATAAGGATGATTTGATTCAATGAAAGTAATGCATCCAAGCATTAAAGGTCAGAACTGGTGGAACTAAGGAATGGAGCTCATTGGAAACATTTTATATGGAAATAGTGATAGAACAGAGAGAGGATTGCAACATTGTGTCTGTGGGAAAAAGAGCCTACAGAGTAGAACATAAGTCATCACCTACAAGACTATAGAAATAATTTTGAACTCTGATCAAGTCCGGAAAGTGAAGATTGAGCAGCTCCAGGCCACATATGGCAACTTTTTCTTTTTTTTTTTTTTTTGCCTGACTTGATTCCTATTCAAGATATAACATGACAGATGTCCAGTACTTTCTGGAGTGATAAAGAGAGCAGACCATTTTTACAGCTTCTTTAGCAATGGGGTATATACAGGAGTTCCACTTAGAATCTGAAGTGAACTTTTGTTGGCTCCAATCTAGGGTTGAAATGACTGCAAAAACATCCCCCCTCTCCAAATTTATAAGACAAATCTCACAGATGCATACTGAGATTTTTTTTCTTAATAAATTCTTGGTCTAATCAAACTTGAGTCTGTTCATTCTTGTCTTGAATTCATAATGTTGCCATCACTTGTCTGTATTCCTTTTTGTCTGTTAACACCATTCTTAGTTTTGGAACTTTTTGCCTTATTACTGTTGCTTGCATCTATTGTTTGCCTTGCATATATTGTTTGCCTGCTAAATATTATTTTTGTCCTTTTATTTTATTTTTCCTTGTTATTGTTTATTGACAAACAATTCTGTTTACTGGGCATTTCTGCCAATTACATTTAAACATGGCCAAATACTCTAAAACTTTAAACCCAATAAATGTGCAAAGCATGAAAAAGTATCAGTGACATAGTGGATCCCTTGCTAATATAAATATAGCAAAATTGTCATATAATGTGAATCACACATTTTGGTTCTTGACTCTAATACCCAATATTTTGTCTTCTACTTAAATAAATATTATTTGCATTGTTTATATTTGGACTAATGTCCTCCTCTTTGTTACCATCTTCACAATGTTTCAGCAGTTTCTGGCCGCCTTCAGGTTTTTGCCAATCCCATTAACCATTTTATTCTGCTGTCTATGTCTAGGGATAGCTTGTTTTGTTCTTTTTTTTAGTGTTGCTCAATTATTGTCCATCCTGTTTCTACTGAGTCTGAGTCTGTATTAACTGTCCCAGGGATTGAACTCACAATATTTAACATGCCGTACAGACAAAAAGGGTTAAAACAAAACGATTTCAAATTTTTTGAAAGAGAATTATTTTCCCAGGATATGGGAATAGATGTATGAATTTTGTTGAAAAAAGTTACATAACGTGACTTTGCTAGACACAGCTGGCAGGTTGGGGACCAGAGGTTAAGGTTGGCTGTTGAAAGATGTTCGGCTTGACTATCTGCTGAGAAAAATTGTCAGCCAAAACTTTCCCAGAGAACGAAAAAACTAAAAAGCAGAAGATGACATTGGAAAGGCTGACATCATATAATGGCTCCTCTTGAAAGAGAAGGGGATCTTCCAGAAATGTGAAATAGAAAACGAAAGAAAACGACTGGTTGAATTTTGGGAGATTTGCATAAAACCCAACTATTTGCCTGTACCACACCAGTTGAAAGGGACACCTATAAATACAAGTGCCCATATGGGCCAAAGTTAGTTGGAGTTAGTTGGATTTGGAGAAAGTTGGAGGCAGTTGATGGAGTTAAGAGATTTCTGATATAACGCTGCTTGCCAACCTGATGAAGATAAGAATAATAATCATCTGCTGATTAAAAAAAAAAAAAAAAACTCTGACAAATAACCTTGTGCTGTCCATGAAAGTACAAATTACAGTACTTGAAGATTCTTGAAAGAAGCTACCAGCAATTTTCATTCCATTGCCAGGGTTGGGAAAAGAAGAAAAAGAACAAAGAAAGAACTAAATATTTTTTATTCTGATATAAACATCATATCTGACTTATTCAGGTATTGTCCATTTTATTTTTCAATTTTGTATGCACGTGTTCAACTCCTTGGTTTAGCATGGTTAAGATACCCCAGTGGAAATTCAGTTTGACCCTCTTAAGATCAAAATCACAACATGGATAAGAGAGGTCACAGCTGAAGAGGTCAACTTAGAGACCAACTGCTGTGTCAGATGCCACCAACGAGTGGGTCGACGACGTGTTCTCTGATATCAGGATTGATCCTGACCAAGTGGGCAGACCGGGATTGACCCTGAGTACCGCCATACCTGGTGACCGAAGCAGACCAGACCCAGAATGACATTATATTTGGTTGCCACTGGCAGGCTGGAGTCCGGAATACGTCATAATTGGTACTGTGACCTGGCCGTAGCCCTGAACGTCGTCGTATAGGCAGTGTATGCTCTTTAGGAGGATGTTATCTTTTTCATTCAGTGGTCTTCAGATTTTATAATTAAATGCTCAAGAAAAGCTTAAATCCTGAGTTAATATCTTTATTAATTTATGTTATTCTTCTGCTGTCTTCCGTTTTGTTATTTCACTCCCTATACATTATCCTTAAACAAAATTTGAAAAGAATTATTTCACTACCAGTATATTGTAAATTCAAAAACGACTCTTTGTCAGTTTCTTCATCTTTGAATGTCATGAGTCTAAAGTGGAACCAGAACTGATTAGTTGATTTTTTTTTTTTTTTTTTTTTTTTAATAACTCAGCTGCCCGCAGCAGACATAATAACAAACAATAGTTTAAGACATCCTTTTATATTAAAAACAATAAGATATTTGGGTTTTGGGGTTTTTCTTTTTATATACTATATATTTTATGCTGTATTGGTAGCAAGATCTTATCTTACTATTGAAATGGTTAGATGTAACTGTAAGTTCTATGCTAACAGTTTCTCACTTGTGGAACTTTCTTCTGGTTTCTTGCTTTCCAGTCAACTTTGATCTTCAAAAATTTAAATGAAATGTCAATCATTATTTTCTGTTTTCTGTTCTTTTATTGTTCTCTCTCCTTAATAATGTTACTTTTTCTTGTTTCTTGCACTCATTAACCCCCTTGCATCTTGGTGGTTTTAATGCTTAGCTTGGCATTAAATGATTAAAAAAAAAAAAAACTTTCTGCAAAAATGCAAAAAAATGTTTTTTATATATATATATATATATATATATATATATATTATAATAAATTTTTAAAAAAAATATGATTCCATCATGACGCAAATAACTGTTTTGAAACTGGTCAGCAGTATTTAAGTTTAATTCTAATATTAAACCTTAACCACTGGGTGGCAGTTTCATCCTCAAGCATTGTTTTAGAAAAACTCTGGTATGGAATGTTTTACTCATTTATAGTTTTGAGTGGAGGTGTGGTCTGGGGTTTGTTTTTTCTTTATCAAGGGGTCACTGCTTTGATGGATGCAGGGGTATTTGTGGTATGTCAAGTTTTTAGTCGTGTAAGGTTGGGTTGGGTTATTTTGTTTGGCTACAACGGCTAATCTTATCAGACTCCCTGCTAAGACTCTAACTGATTGATGTAGTAGTTCTCTACTGGTGTATCAAGCACTGTGTTTTAAAAATAAAAACAAAAATACAAAAAACTTTGGATCATCAATCTAACAGTTCTTTCCTATTACATCAATATATATATATATATATATATATATATATATATATATATATATATATATATATACACACACAGTGTATATTTAGGAAGCAGTTTTTCAATAATGGTTGTTTCATTAAATAATATAGACAAGTTTTGTCTATTTTAAGTAAGTTCCTTTCATATTGTCTGATAAGCTTAATAATATTATTATTGAAAGACGAAAGGAAATCACCATATTGATACATGTTTAAATCTAATCTAAGCTTTTGGCTTACATAAGCCATTATTAAATCACAAACTCGCCTTCACATTGCTTGACTCTACATTTAAATGATAACTCTAACATTTTTAGGCATTTAAGACAACATGCCTGGCCACGTACACAATTCTGGAAAATCCTTGTTGAAAACACAACTATACTTAAACATGAAAACAATAAACAAAAACTAAAAATTCTTGAAGCTATATAAAACAGTTGAAACCTAACCTGAATAAAATAAACTATGAAATCTCCACAAATATTCTTAAATACCTATAATTGATAACAGAAGCCATTGGTTTATACCAACGGCTTCCCATACTTAATACTTCTTGTTTTCACTCACAAGTGGTCATGTGTGACGTCATGAGCTGCAACGTGATTTTCGCTTCTGCGTCTTGTATACACAAGTTTGTCATTGCTTTGAAATTTTTCATGCAACAAAAACAGACTATCATTATTGTTTCGTCTGTGTGTTGTTTGATATATTGAGATGTAATTGCCATCTTTGATAATGGCTTATGTAAGCCAAAAGCTTAGATTGGATTTAAACATGTATCAATATGATGATTTCCTTTCGTCTTTCAATGATAATGTTAGTAAGCTTATCAGACAATATGAAAGGAACTTACTTAAAATAAATAGACAAAACTTGTCTATGTTATTTAATGAATCATGCATAAATATATATATATATATATAGTAAATATCATTCTTGACCTAATCTAAACTGAGTTATACAAATGCCATCAAGAGTGATGACAATATTTAAGTAATTTTGTACTTGTATCAAAGAAATTATTTTGCTTTACATTTTCTTGTTTATGTTCAATATATTCTGAATATCAAACTAAGTAATGAGAACAATCGATCATCTCAGAGGCTATAAATAAAAATGATTATTATAAACAAAACTAATACACACGTATCCATATGCATGAAAGATAACATTTTTTATTTAGTTACTCATTTACAGTTTCAAGCATAGCAATTTTTCGAAGTGAATGCTTGTTTATCTTGGATGTTCCCGAGATCTATTTATGTTTTTGAAAAGTTTATTCTTGTTTTTTAAAGGTTTATTCATCTACAGAGACAATCACAATTGAAGAGTTCTTTCAGCATGCCATTTCTTGTATAAACATTTTGTGGCATTTTTACTATGTTGCCAGAAGAAACCATAACAAAGAGATAATCAATATTCTCATCTCTGTCATTAACACATTTGGTGATGCAGAGAAGTGTGATATACAGTACGACAGCTACCACATCATTGTCAAGATTTCACAAGGTATCATTGTAAGACTTAGTATTCAGAATGCAAAAAAAAAAAATGAAATAAAATAAAACCTCTTATAATATCAATCAATTCTAGTGCATAAAATTTTTAAAGTAAAAGAAGACATTGCATTGAGTCAATCCCATTTTCTGAACAAGAACCATGTATATCCCAAGAGAATAATATATATATATATATATATATATATATATATATATATATATATATATATATATATATATATATATATATATGTGTGTGTGTGTGTAGAAAAAAAATGGTTTTAAAAATAAGCTAAGAAACAGCTTTTATGATATTGTGATGTAATGCAAGACAGAAACATATATATATATATATATATATATATATATATATAGTGCTTATGTATTGCTATAGATAGATAATGTTATCCACAGACAGATTGTTTCACTGTATCACAGCTCATCAGTGTGGCTAGACATCCGATTGCCTCAAGCTGGGACTGAAACCCAACTGATTTGGCATCAGTCAGAGGTTATACCCTTGAGCTATCAGCACCTGTTTGAGAGGAAGGTTAATTTTTGTTTGCTTATTCTCTGGATAAACATGCTAATGACTATGCTTTCTCCCAAGAGTGCTCAACCAGAATTAAATTTTCCAGGGGCTTATATATAAATCATTTTACCCCAAGTAAGGTGATAATGCCACTAAGATGCCAGGGGTTATTGAGAGTGAAAGAGTATAAGAAAACCTTAGTAAGCAAAAAGGACAATAAAAGAACAGAATTCAGGAAAACAGAAGATGGTCATTGATATTACATTTAAATTTTTTAAGAATATATTTAGCACGAAAGCAAGAAACAGAGTTCCACAGGCAAGAAGTGCCAAAAAAAGCAACTATTAGAATGAAACTTATTGTTTACATCTAGCTATTTCAACAGTAAAATGATGAGACCTACTTGCCAATCTAGTAGTACATTTAAATTCATGCAGTCGATGTACTAAGGGGGAGAGCTCATGAGAACAATTTCCATGAAAATATTTATAGAAAAAACAAAGGGAAACCACTACATGGTGGTGGAAAAGTGACTGAAGTCAAATGCCAGGACCAATAACATTACAGACCCTTTGGATTTTGTTGAGAATCTCAAGATATGTAGCAGAAACACAAGACCAGATATAGCAGCAATATTCAATGGTAGATTTAAAAATGTGCAAAATGGATTCTGGCTAGAAAAAAATGTCTGGTACAACACAGTGAACCAACTTTATAGTATTTGTATTGCAAAGAACTTTCAAAAGAAACTAATTCTTAATGATATGATTCTCATGCGAATTGGATTTTCTTGGTCTTTCTAAGTTGATTTAAAACTAGGAAAATATTTTAAACTTTTTTTTTTTTTTTTTTCTTTTGGCATCAAACTGCATTGAGCTGCCATCTTAGGTCTTCCTTGTATTTAATGAGTTTTGGTTTTGTGATGTCCACCTTTTCTTTAAACAGGAAATGGAGTGAATGACCTGAAGACTCAGGCTATACAATCTTTTCTTGTCTCACATGAAATATGAATCAAATAAATGGTACACATTGTCTGCTCAATATGTTTTCATACTTGGCTTCATTATTCTGCAGGTGTCAGATTTTGTTTTTTTCTCAAAATGACAAAGGAACCAATGTAAAGACAATTTGACAAAATAACAAACTGTTGCTAAAAAAAAGAATCAATAACAACAAATCAGTTAAAAAAAAAAAAAAAAGCATAAAAAAATATACTGAAAGAATAGAAATATTATTCCTTGCATGTAACTACATTTTTTTTTGTTTTGTTTTTTAGGCATACAAATGTAAAAACTAGTTCATTATTTATTCAGGACTGATGGATTTTGAACTTTATTGACCTTTGTTGTTTTTTTATTTATTTATTTATTCCCAACATATAAAAACTGGCTAATGAGTACAAAAGAGAATGAAAAATGTTCTAGTTAGAAATATTTATCAAGTTTAGTATATTATTATTTTATTACTAGATTTATTCTATCTTATTTATAAAAATTTTTAAATTACACAAAGACCTTATTTTTTTTTTTTTCACTGTGTACAAGGCCGCAGGGCCACTCAAAGTAGAGGGCTACAATCAGGGGTAGTTTATGTGGATAGGAGGAGAAGATAATGGTTGACTCTAGACTTGAACAGATTAAGATTTTTGTGATCTGGGAAATGTCCTCTTGGTCTGTTCTATAGGACAGTGGTTCACAGGAAGAGGCTGTTTGAGTGGAACTTACTTCTCGTTGATGTAATACAGGGGGGAATGAGGGTGGTTTGCTACTATGTAAGTGGGCAATTCATCTTTTTTTAATATAAAAATTTTAACTCCCTACCGAATCTAAATTCTTGTGCCAAACACAAAAGCCTAGTTAGTAAGAATAGAAAGAGAAAGAACATATGCCTCTCTTCTCCTTGAAGTGAAAATAGGCACAAATAACAAAATAAGATTCAACCACTGCATAAAATTTTAAAGGAAAAACATTTATTTCACAAGTAAAGAGAAAAAAGGTAGAAATACAAGATTTGCACAAAAATTTCCTTTTGAGTGCCTATTAAGGCAGAATAAAAATTTCTGATGTTTTGAAAAAGGATTAGCGTTGAAGAAAGAAAAAAAGGGTTGCAGCTTAGGAAAAGACATGGATTCAATGACAAAAACATTACACCTTTTTGAGAAAGAAAAAACTTTGAGGAAGCAAAATCATACAAAGCAGATAATACAAAAGCACACCTACTTAATTTCTTCAACTGAATACAGAATAGGAATGTTTCAGCACAAAGGGGCTTTGTGTTTTAAACAAGCTGTTGTCTTGTGGACTTTATATATTCCTTTAATGGAAAGTGCAACTTGAGTGTTTGTTTCATTCAAATTCTTCTTTGGAACATGCTGAAAAGAATTTTCTGTCCTGGGACTGGAATCTGCCTATAGCTGGCGGTTCTTTTTTTCTTTCCCATGATGATTTATGACCCCTCTTCAACTGGACTAATCCACTGGCCTTGAAGTTTGGGTGCTTCAGTGCTTACTCCTCAATGATTAATTGCTTTATGAAGCTATCCCCTAACCACAGTCTTTTTATTCAACAACAGAGAATCACACCAGGCTCCATCCAGGTTTTCACAATTGGCCAATAAATATAAAAACTTATTTTTCCATAAATTCAAAAAATGAATCTGCAACAATTCCCAAAGAAATAATTTTGGTGGTACTTTAACTGCTAATTCTAAGATAGATTTTCACACAACTGTAACAATTTCTTTTTACAACCGGTCTGGCTTAAAAATACACTTTTCTCAATGATACATGTTAAAAAAAAAAGAAAAACAACCTAGATGATTAAACATTATTATTACACCAAAGACTAACAGTAATGAAAATTAAAATTTTTTATCACACTTATTACTACTATTCTATTAGTTTCATTCCATCTTAACACCATTGCTTTTTATTGCACCACTCTGGAGTTGATATATACTTTGAAAATTACAGCAAATACCATTAAACCAGGAACAAAGAAATAGATCTGACAAGACTTACTCACATCACATATTTTCAGAGCCTATATTTCAGATATAATATCATCTGTAAATAATTGCATTCATTATCAGACTGAATTCACTTTAACACTGCTGTAACATAGTTTCCATATGTTTGTTTTTGTATTTTCATGGAAATTGTTTTGAGTTTTCCTCTTTGCTACTTTGGACATATGAATTTAAGCGTACTACTAGATTGGCAATTAGGTTTCATCATTTTTCCTGTTGAAATAGATGTAACTGTTAGTTCTGTTCTAATAGTTTTCTCTGTCACACTTCTTGCAGGTGGAACTCTTCCAGCTCCTGGCCTTCCTGTCAACTAGGAACTTTAGCATCAATTGCCATCTTCTGTCTTTCTGAATCCTGTTTTTTTTTTTTTATTGTCCTTTCTCATCACTAATGTTTCCTTATCTTCTTTCACTCCCAGTAACCTCTTGTGTCT
Organism: Acanthosepion pharaonis; assembly: GCA_903632075.3. Taxonomy (NCBI): domain Eukaryota; kingdom Metazoa; phylum Mollusca; class Cephalopoda; order Sepiida; family Sepiidae; genus Acanthosepion; species Acanthosepion pharaonis. The sequence goes on along the minus strand of CAHIKZ030005520.1, from coordinate 445,312 downwards.
CAGTGGTATTACTGCCTTGCTTGGAATGAAATGATTAAAAAACAATTTTTTTTTTCATTTTTTTGCTAAACCAAATATTTTATTATCTCCAATGGAAAATTATTATAAAAGCATTATTTATTATTATTAAGCATTATTTATTACTAAACTCTACCATGTTTACATTATTTACCATTGGACTATTGTCCTCATCTTTACTACTAACATCACAACATTTCAGTCATTATACCCTCTGGCCTTCATCAGGCACTTGATCTGGGTAACCTTCAGTGAATTTTTTTCACTGAACCCTTTATTTAATCTGCATGTATAGATTCTCATTTCACTAACCATGTCTAGGGGTCTCCCTTCTCAGTCAAAATGGGTCAAGCAATAACTGAACAGTACTAAAATAATAAATAGATAAGAGATCCTCCCAGGCATAGTCAGTGGAATGAGAACAATCTATCCCTGTAAATTAGCTCTAAATTCTCTGATGGTTACCTAGATTAACAAGCTTCTGATGAAGGCCAGAGGACACAATGACTGAAATGTTGTGATGTTAACAAGATGAGGTCCAAGAAGTAAATAATGTTAATTCCTCACCCAAGAAATTCAGACAGAAATTAAAGTTTACTGCAGGGAAACTGTGTAAGCAGAAAATGTTATAATGCTGTGCTGCTTAATGATAACCTGAGACTTAGTCTCTCTTATTTAATATTCCACTTTATTCAACACCTGACCTTATTTACTCTCAGCCAATGTGTGTGTCCCTAGGCTCTTCATTTAAAGTGTAAACCTTACATTCTTGTGATGTCTGAGAGACTCTGCCATTGCTGCTTGTTTGTATTGGTGTTTATATATTTACCTGTCATATGATTTTTATTGTGCATGCACATATCAACTGCAGCTAGGCCAACATGTGTTCATTAACAGTGGAACAATGAGCTTTGAAATAGAACTCTAGTTCTAGCCTTTATTTGCACCATGAGTTGGCCTGAAGTAAAGAACATCATGGTTGTGTCAATTTTCTAAGTAGAGAGGATGTACCTGTTTTTAAAATTTTGACTTTTGAGGTCATTTTGCTATTTTAAAAAATGAAAAAGATACCTGGCGTAGACCTCAAATTTCTGACATCTCTGTTCTCAGAAATTGGTTTTATAGATTGAATATTTAAAATTTGCTGAATCATTTTGAAAACCCTGCTTAGTTGATTATTCAAGAGAAGTAAACAAATTCTTTTTTTTCATTCCATTATCTAAAATGAAGAATCAATATTATAAACAAGGTTTTATTTCATAAGTAGCCAAATTATCCACGCCTTGCTGCATGTCACCATTTTTTTTTTTTTTTTTTTTGTATGAAAATGAATTATTTTAAATTGTTATAATTTGTGGTGGAAAATATTACTCAATGATCTTGCCATTATGACCTCCATCTTCTGGCTCTCTCCTATATTTTTGATAGGAGTCATTCCCTTGTTCAAATTTAAATGTAATTTATATCAAAAGGAAACATTTTCCAGTGCAGGGGTTTGTGACCCCTACCACCAGGACCCTTTATCAAAATAAAATATATTTATCCAAGTACCCTAAGAATCATTCCCTTGTTAGATTTTAAATTTAATTTACATCAAAGGGAAAAACAATTCGGAGGGGGGGGCTGGGGGAAGCCCACCCTACTTTGAGCAAAATTAAATATATTTATTCAAGTACCCTTGTTAATGTGGTTTCAGAATATATATGATTATGGGGGTCTGTTTCCAAAAACCTAGGAGGAGTTTGATAACAAACTGACAGAGGCTACAATTTTATATATATATATATATATATATATATATATATATTGTGACTGACTTTTATTTTTACAGCATAAATCATTAAAAGTTTTCATTTCCTAATATTGGTTCACTTTCATTTTTCCAATATAAATCATTAAAAGAAGGATTTATTTCCTAAAACTAAAATAGATTAGCTTACCAGAGAGACACATAAGCCATTATCATCATGCTTAGAAAATACTTTTTTTTTCCTTCTATAATTCAAGGAGATTGGTTTATTAGATAAAAACTGTTTAGTGAAAGCTGACCAACCAGCAGCATCAGATATCGACAGGTTTTTATTGACAAGAGAAATGAGTGGAACGTTTTGGTTCTTCCTCCTTGACCTTTAATTCCACAGCATCACTTGTTGTCGTCTTCTCATCAAGGCTGGATTTTACCTGATTGAAATGTTGCATGATAAATGTCAACAGCCTCCAAAAGGAGCTTCTCAAATTGTTGACATCAATGAACAATCAATTGTTTTGATGCTTTTCAAGTGTCAATATTTAAATCTGTATCATCACAATGAAGAAAAAGTGACAAAACAACATCTACTTATGGATATGTAAAGACTTTCATAAGAAAAAAAAAAGCTGATCCATTCTATTTCAAGGAAAAATATCAATACTTGAATGCCCGGATAACATCACTTAATATTATCATATTAGTGATAGACTTGCACTTATATAACAATAACAAAGATTGTGTTTTGTGAAGAGTTTTGAGTAGACATAAGTGAATATTTAACTTATTTTTCTCTCTCCATTTTTACAAGGTGTCTCTAAAGTCTGGACACATAGGCAAAAATACATATTTTCAAGAAATGAAATTTTCAACATTTTATTGAACTGGAATATTAACAAATAACATCTTCAATATGATTTCCATCATTTATGATGCAAAAGTTGATATGCTTTGCAAGATTCACATGAACTCTGTGCAATAAACTCTACATTCCCATCAATTTTAGCATATTCACTCTTTGTGTTCAATCAAGTTTGTTGCATTTGGGATTTTCATTGAGTACAGCTCTTTTAGCATCTCCCCGAAAAAGAAGTAAATTCTTTCTTTTGACAAAGCCATGTTTAATCTGTGGAAATAATCATATATATATGAATAAGAAAAAAACTAGGAATGATCCACGTAGTAATCCTCCTACTTGTAATTGTAGAAACAAAAACATCTGTCCATTACAGGGAAAATGCCAGCAGGAATGCGTGGTGTATCAAGTGAAAATTTACAAAAATACTGAGGATACTAACCCTAAAACATACATAGGTGCTACTCAGGATAAATTTAAAAAAGATATTATAACCACAATGATAGTTTTAAGAATGCAAAAAATTAAACATAGTACCACATATCTACCTACGTATGGAAAACCAAACAAGAAGATAATATAGACTCCATCCTTAAATGGGAAATATTAAAAAAAAACCCAAAATATAAAGCAGGCCATAAATTTTTTCAAATTATGTGCTGAGGAGAAATTAGCCATAGCTTTATATGATCAACCTAACCAGCTATTAAACTCTAAAACTGAAATTCTCAATGTATGTAGACATAAAAAATCTTGTCTACTAAATTAGACGTTTTCCGTTATTGACTTTCCACTGAGGTTTTTTTTTTTTTTTTTATTGTTGAATAAATATTTATCCCCCCCACTTAGGTTGTTTTTTTGTTTGTTTTTTTGTTTTTGTCACGTGGTATGATTTTAGCTATCACCTATAAATATGTGTTTCTCTTTGCCTCATTAGCCAAACTTTCCCTGACGATCCGTTTAGGTGAAACCTAGGTAGGTTTGTCTGGCTCACTAGGTGTATCTATATATATATATATATATATATATATAATAAGATTTCCTATGTGTACAAACTTTAAAGACACTTTGTGTGTGTGTGTATATATATATATATATATATATATATATATATATTTTTTTTTGAACAATAAAAAATATTAAAAAATTAAAATCTTCAGACACACCGGGTTGTAGATTAATATTCTTTCATTTTTATTATTATTATTTCATTTAGATTCCTCAACTAGTTTCGGCCAACATGGCCATCATCAGGAGAAGAAATATTTCTGCTTGTTGGTAGCAGTGAACTACAGAAATAAATGTCTTGGAGAAAATGAACTTTTGTCTGTAGTTTTCATTTTTTTTATTTTTTATCTTTTTAACATGAATCTTTTAACGTTCCTTGTGTTGCTCAAACAGTCTTTTAAGTTGTTATTTGAGATAAGAGCTGGATGGATCCATGCTACTCTGAATTCCCCTGGTCAGTTTGACAGTTTTATTGGTTCCTGGAGAGGGGATATGTCTCTTTTAAGTGTGTGTGTATTATTTGGTTCTTAGGGAGTGAGTGAGTATGATGTGTGTAAGTGTGTATATTCGTGTGGGTGTGTATTATTATTTGGCTCATTAGGGAGTGAGTATGATGTGTGGGTGTGTGTATAAGTGTGAGGCCTCAACACCTCCGTAAGCATGTCTGTCTTGTGTGGGTGAGAAATTTGGGTAGGTTTTGATTTGTAGGGTTATATATTAATACTATCTACATTGTTAAATTTATGGCTTAGCCTGGCTGGATAATGTGTTTTTAAACGTTGTATCCAATTATTTTCATGAAACTCTAAAATCTTTCTAATGTTATCTGCTCTGAACTTTTCTATTCTCTCAATTATAGTGAATTTGGCATGGGTTTTGAAATCGTGTTTTTCTAGGCAGAAATGTTGTTCTACAGGTAATAATTTTTCATGGGGAGTTGACTTAATTCGATTGCGATAATTATTAATTCTGTAGTGAAAGGGCCATTCAGATTTTCCTACATATTGTTTCTGGCATAGTGTGCTTTCTAGGAGGTAAATGTTATTTATGTTATGACCTCTACAGTTATTTTGAAAGTAGATTTAGTGACTGAGCTAGTGAATGAATTTGTGTGTTTAATATGGTTGCAGCATAAACTTCTTTTGTTGTTACATGGTTGGTAAAATCCTGTTGTTTTTGTTGTTAGTTTATTATGGATTACCTTGTCCACTGAAATGTGGTTACTACCTATGATTTCTTTTAGGTTCTTAGGTCTACGATATGCTAGAAGGCCAGGTTCCTTAAACAATATTTTAGGTCTGGTTTGAGATGTAGTATTTCCCAGCGACTTTTGATTATTTGGGATAGTGAAGGCAGAGTGATGTTGAAAGTGGTTACTAGAGGAATGCGGCTAGATTTATATTTAATCTTGTACATTAGGGTGTTTTCTCTAGGTGTGGAAATTGCTTTATTTATTTGTTCCCTGATTAGGTGTTGTTTATAGCCATGTGTTGTGAATTGATGCTCTAGATTTTCAATGTGTTTATTTAATTCTTCATTGTTGGAACATATCCTTCTGAGTCTAAGTGCTTGTGAATAGGGAAGGTTCTCTTTGAGGTGTTTAGGGTGGGAAGACTTAAAGTGTAGATAGTTGTGGGTGCTGGTGATTTTAGTGTGTAGTGTCATTTGTAGTTTCCTGTTTTCATCTATGTAAATGCGGGTGTCTAAAAATGTTACTGATGTTGTGGATTTTTCATAGTCAAACTTAATTGAGTCATGCACTGTGTCATGAGTAATTGAATAAGTTTGTCGTCACTGTCCGTGTATACAAAGAATATATCATCGATATATCGTGCATAGAATACACAGTCGCTACCAATGATTGGATAGATATGGGTCTCCTCAAATTTTCCCATGAATATTGTAGCATATGATGGAGCTGCAATGGTACCCATGGCACAACCTCTTACTTGAAGGTAGTGTGCTCCATTGAAGTTGAAAGTAGTCAATGTAAGGACATGCTCCATGAGTTTTACGATAACTTCTGTAGGGGGGGGCTTGTTTTCTTCTTTTAGTAAGTGCTTCCTGAAGGGCGATTAGCCCTTCGATGTGTTTAATGTTTGAATAGAGTGACCTTACGTCCATAGTCACTAGAATAGCATTCTCTGGAACTGTTTGTCTGTGATTAATTTTGTTTAGTAGATCTGTTGTGTCTCTAATGTAGGATTTTACTTCCTTAGCTTGCGGTTGTATGTAATGGTCTATGTATTTGGAAATTTTTGTCATGTGGCAGTTGAATGATGAAATTACTGGCCTTCCTGGGTTGTTGTTTTTGTGTATTTTAGGAAGGAGATAGAAACAGGCAGGTGTAATGTTTGTGGGTGTAAGTGTTGTGCATGTTTCCTTGTCGATTAGATTGTTGTGAAGCATTATATTTAGTGAGCTAGTTAATTCTTTTTGGTATTCTGGGAGGGGATCTGTAGGTAAGCTTTTATAGGTTTCTTTGTTGGCTAGCTGTTTGTTGGCCTCTTTAATGTATTCTTTGATTCCCCAGATCACTGTGGCACCCACTTTGTCAGCCTGTGTTATGATTAGGTCATCTCTATGTGTCAGCATGTCGAGGGCTATATGTTCCCCTTCAGTAATATTGTCACGGGGCAGCTTACGTGCTATTGTTTTCTTTGTCATTTGCTATGGCTATTTCAAATGTCTGTATAGTAATGTCTGGGGTGTAGGTAGTATCCTTCTCTTTTAATGTATCAAGTATGGAAGGTGTGTGATCATTGTCCCTGTAGTGGGCTTTTAACTGTATTCTTCTGAAGGATTTCAGGTCCTTTGCCAAGGTGTCTTTATCAAACCTTGAGGGACTAGGGCAAAAGCTTAGTCCTTTATTTAATACCCTGAATGTGTTGAGTGAAAATTTATTGTTACTTAAATTTATAACTCGCCCGTATGTGTCAAGTTTGAATTTGCAAGCATGGTGAAGTTCTTTCGTAAAAGCTCGAAAGCTTGCATCATATCTCCCATTAGGGATGCTATACCCCCACCCAGGTGTCCTGGTTGGGGGCTTATTCTTTTTTTTTTTTTTTTTTTTTTTTTTTGAAGGTTGAGTGTGTTTGCTGTTGATTGTCTACTAGAGGCTAATCTAGGTGGTCTGGGATGTCTAATGGGGTTATGCGTTCTGTAGAAAGGCTGCTGTGTTTTGGTTTGTGTATGTTTCTACAGCACCCTAAGGATGTCCGCGTAAGTTAGTGGTTTGTTGTGTGTATGCGTTTGTTTTGAGGTTCTAGCTATCATTGATGGTGGTGTTGTTGTTGGTTGTGGTGCTGGTGGTTGTCTGTTGGTGTATTTATTTGGTCTGTTTTGAGTTTGCATTAGTTGTGTGGTCAGTGTAGTTGCGGTGTTTTGTTGTTTTCTTTTGGGGTATGGTCGTTCACTTTTTTCAGAGTTTGGCTTGATTTCTTTTTTGTTCTTCTGTCTGGAGGAAATATTCCATTTTAATTTTCTTTGTTTTTCAGTTTTTGTTTTTTGTAGTTCCCTCACTGTTTGGTCTGTGTGAGATTTTATGACATTCTTTATGTTGGTATATTCTTCCGTGTCCATTTGTTTTTTTATTTTCTCATCGAGCAGGTTAATTTCTGCTGTTGTTGCCATTATGCTTTCCTGGCAGAACTGCATAGTATCCTGCATGAGTTCCCTGGAGAAATCTTCTAATTTATGATGCCATGATGCTAGAAATGCATCATTATGGTTACCTATTGATGGTTCAAAATCAATCCTGAAATTGGTCGGTACTAGTTGATCCTTCAGGCATATCCTAATATATTCCTGGTGTGATTCATACCTGGCTAATTTGTTGGTTGCTCTATTCATACGTTTAGCCAATAATTTGGTGTTTATTGGTTCTGTTGGTGTTATGTCCTCGGCCTTTGGTTCAGTCCCATGTCTATTATTCATGATTATATTTTGAACAATAAAAAATATTAAAAAAATTAAAATCTCCAGACACACTGGGTTGTAGATTAATATTCTTTCGTTTTTATTATTATTATTATTTCATTTAGATTCCTCAACTAGTTTCGGACAACATGGCCCATAATACTTTTCTCTAATAATTTTCTTGAATATTCAGGCCATTATATATATATATATATATATATATATATATATATATATATATATATATATATAATGGCCTGAATATTCAAAAAATCTTATTAGAAAAAAATATGTTTCTTTTATCAGGATTTGAACCTGTATTTCCCTAGTATTAGCTATCATTAGATCTGATGTGCTTTGATCTCTTGGCTACAGCTTTGCTTGCGATGGACTGTTTATTTATTAATCTGACATATTTTTATTACTTAAATGCTATTTTTAGTGGATACTCATATTTGAGTAGGTGCTCCATTTTTATTTATTAAAGACTAGACAAAAATAAATATACTGTTTAATAAATAAACATGAGCATCCACTAAAAATAAAGTTTAATATATACTCTGTTAAATTACAAAAACTTACACTACCCATCAATTTTAATTTCATTTCTTTTTTGGAAGTGCTATCTGATGATCCAGCGTCCCTTTAAAAGGGCTCTGGTGAAATAAATTATTATAATGGTACCTTAAAGTGTCTGTTTTTCTTTTAAATGCATATATATATATATATATATATATATATAATGATGGACTCTCCTGTCGATTTCAACATATGAGAATCCAACAACCTTATTCAATTTTTATGTTTGTGTCATATGTGACACTTCAGTCTTGCTAGTGACATGCATACAAGTTCACATATTGTGAGACACACGCGCATATATATATATATATATATATATATATATATATAATAGTCACTGTCTGCCCATATCTGTCTACTTGGGCAGCTTACTACTCCCTGTTGCAGATGCCTGCTCAGGCACATTTGCATTTGTTCAACAACCACAGAACTCACTTGTGGCTTATATTGGAATGATGCTGAATGGACTTTAGTTACAGTTTTTGGGAGAAAACACATTATCTGGCATGATCAACAGTTTGAACAAAATCAGTACACTCCAACCCTTGGTCATGATGACTTACTAATTTGTGCTAGTACAACTATTGACAATAGCCAAATAGTTCTGTCTACCCAGTTTCCCTCACAACTTCAACCCCGTGGTATAGTTTTTCAGTAGCACTTTCCACGCTACACACTGAGATTGCCTCCCTAGGCCAATAACATCTGGAAATCATCTTCCTGACAAATCGACCATGATGATATTCATGGTTGGGAAGGGAATGTTCTAATCACTTGGCCATGCACATGTGCACACACACACATATTTTTAAAAGCTTAATTATATATATATATTTCAATTTCTATTGATTCTATAAACAATAGCCACCTGCGCTAATACAAAGCTCTTCAATAAAATGAATTGGAGCCCTCTGACTGATTGGCGTTTGTTTACAATCGTAAAAACAATATGCCAGAATTAGCTGTTTCTCTCTGTCGAATGAAGATAGATCAGTGGTAGAAACTCTGACTGACACCAAATCAGTTGGGTTTATATATATATATATATATATATATATATATATATAAATAAATATTTTGGCAAATAATACGAACAAAGTCTGTCTATCCAACTTTTTATTAGGTTTTTTTGTTTTGTCAGAATTAAATTTGGTAAACTTTCCAAAATACTTATTTTTTGTTTTTGTTATTTTTAATTCTGGGTACTTTCAACTGTCACTATACTTATCAAGCATGTTCAATTTGTTTCTGAAAATGTGTAATGTAGCAAATGGTATTCTCAGCATCCTTATGTAGAACCACATTTCTGTTGCTTCATGTTTCTTTTTTGTGAGGAGATTGTCCCATGTTCATTGCTATATAAGATGATGGATACCTCATAGCAATCCAGCACTCTTTTCTTTGTTTCTAATCAAATTTATCTGTTTTTTAACACTTTGCTTAGCTTTTAAAAGGCATCTTTCACTCATCCAATGCATGTTTGAATTTCAGTATCACATTTTCATCCTTTGTTTAAACGCTTCCCAGATATTTAATCTTTTCTTTAAGACTTCCTTGTTGCTTACTCATTCCGTCCATGGAATTCTCTGTACCCTTCTGTAGAACCATATTTCTGTTGCCTTCAATTTTCTCATCTGTGAGGAGATTATCCAGCATTCATTACCTTAAAAGAGGATGGATATCACATAGCAATCCAACACTCACTTCTTTGTTTCTAATGAAATTTTTCTGTTTTTCGGCATTTTGCTTAGCTTTTGGCAGGCATCTTTCGTTCATCCAATGTGTGTTTGGGTTTTGGTATTGGCATTTTCCATCCTCTATTAAAACACCTCCCAAATATTTAACCTTCTATACTTTCTTGATGTTTATATCTCCAATTTGTAACTTGGGCTTTTGATGATAAATATACTTTCTGTCCTCTTGCCATTGGTTGTTAGTCCTTTTTTCTTGTTTTGTTTCATTTCTCTTTTTCCTACTGCCAGACTTTGTATCACAGTATGTGTAATCATTAGAGAAAAATGTAAGTTTGATAATAAATCCTACCCATTACATCGCAGGTTATGTAAAGAGTTCATAGTAATTTGTTTTTCAATGTAATTCTATAGTAAAATGATTTCCAATTAATTTTTCTATGTGTTTTAGCATTTACCATGTCATTATGGAATCATGACAGTAAAAGAAAGTTTTGATGTATTTGATCAATAAGCTTTGGCTATAATACTAGAGGTTAGAAAAACAGTTAATATGTTGGTTGGTTGGTTGATTATATGTCAATGCTTGTTGGCTTGTTTTAATGTTGACTTTTGTATATGGCGCCCAGTGAGAATCAGAATCAATCCTTAGTTATAATATTCCACCAGACTAGTCTTACTCTCTGCTTCTCCCACTTCTCTTTCATATATATGTGTGTGTGTGCATGTATTGGGGCAGCAGATCATTATTCAAACTTATATTGTTAAATATAACAGCCAATGAATGTTTATGTTTGATCATGAGACATTCTAAGCTTTGTATAGTGGCTTTAGTTTCAGAATAAAATAAAGACAAAATCTGTTCAACATTTGGATATTTTTTATTATGCTGTTCCTCGATCTAATGTCCATTTAACCACTCTGATGATGGCTCATGTGAGCCGAAGGCTTAGATCTTATGTTTACCATTCCATCAGATCCTCACTCACCTCCCACCAATACTTTCAACCATAAAAAATAATTAAATGGCTGACTAGAGTATTTCTGAATTATAACATTTCAGACAAGCAATCTTTATAATTGTTAATAGCAGACACAGAAAGAAAACTACAAAAGCTCCTACAGAAGGTAGTAAAGGAAAGTGAGAAGAAAGGACTAAGTATAAACTACAGGAAGACAGAATGCATGGTTATCAGTAAAAGGATGAGCCCAAAATGCAAATTACAAATTGGGGATACTAAAATCAAACAAGTACAGAAATTTAAATATCTGGGAAGTGTTCTAACAGGACGGAAAGTGCAATACTGAGATCTGAAGATGTATTGGGATGGTGAAAGTTGCATTCCAAAAGCTGGACTCTTATGTGATATCTGTCCTCCTGTATGGCAGTGAATGCTGGACAATTTCCTCAAAGATGAAGAAGAGATTTGAAGCAATAGAAACATTGTTCTACAGAAAAATACTGAGGATACTATGGACCGAACATGCGAGCAATGACAAGATTTTGGAGAAAATAGAAACAAAAAGGAAATTTGTACTTAACATCAGGAAGAGGCAGTTGAAATTTCTGCAGCCCGTAATGAAGGAGTGTTTGGAAAACCCTGATACTCATGGGACAGATTGAGGGAAAGAGAGATGGAGGAAAGCAGTGTGTAACATACTTGATGAGCTTGAATAAATGGATGGTAGAATAGGGTTTGGAAGAAATAACAAAGACAAAACTTATTAAGAGCTACAAGGGACAGGAAGATGTAGAGGGCCATGATCGTCTACGTCCTGAAGAGACATGGCATATAAGAGAACCACCTTTGTAATTCAATTTTACAATCAAGTCCACTGATGAGTGGGTTTAATCTTTCTGAAACTCAAAGTAGGGATAAGATAAATGAACATTTTAATTTTATTACTAATATGAAATAATTTTTCTTTTTTTTTTTTTCTTTTTTTGTGTGTGTATCTATCTTGAAAGTTAGCATTCAACAAACTACTTTTACCAGAATTCTGACTAAGCAATATTGACTTGAACAAATCTGTAACCAATGTGCTTATCATCCCCATATATTTGCATGTATCTGCCCATATGTATTTCTATACAATGTTTATTTTATGTATTCTTAATTTGATGTACACCAGATTCTTATGCAGATATATATATACGGTTCTCAGACAGCAATTCTTTCTGACAGGTAGAAATCCATTTGATTTAATGGTTCTTAATGTAATGTCATCTCTCCATACTTACAATTCACTGGATTAAAAGGTGGGGGAAAAACTGATAAATGTCATGAAAAAACACTCACCTGGAGTCTTCTGTGGCCCTGTCATTATTAGTATCACTCTTAGTCTTAGCCTATCAATAAATTCTTACATAGTGTATAAATTATGCTTTTACATTGGTACATAAATTTTCTTCAACATCATATACCATAGATATTATGTTTATACTTGGCTTGCCTAATTTTTGTATACCCTTTATGCCAGTGCAAACTGTTTGATCTAGTGCTATCAGATCAAGCATAGACATTTCTTCAGCAGTAAGAAAAGTATGTTGAAATTTAAATTAAGCTTTAAGCTAGAGGATCTGTACACCCACTCAATATGGTATTTTTAAAGGCTCTTCTTCTTTAATAGCTCAGTTTCTTAAACTTTTGATATAGTAAATCCCTAAACCTCTGTTAGTGCAATGAAAAGGTGCTTCTTGGGAGAAAGATTTCCAGTCATCAGGCTTTAAATAATTTTTGATATCTGGCTATATATAACCAGTGATCAGTTTGTCTACCTACAAGATTCTTAATCCGCTGGTGTTGTATCAGACTGCGGTGTTAATACGGGTTGTGAAATGAAACATGTTTGGTCTCCTGAAATAAAGTCCACCACAAACATGGCAGACTTAAGATGAGTCTATCCAAAAGAAATGTAAAAGAAAACAAGCAAGACCTATATATATATATATATATATATATATATATATACACACACACACAATTATGTGTATTAACAGATACAAATTACAAAACCAATAATGTGTATGTGTAACAAATAATTGTGAAAAGTTTGTGTCCCAAGAAATATGTGAGTGAATGTGTGTGCATAATGTTCATGGCATTCTCCACAAGAGGGAACACTATATTTTCTACGAGAGCTTAAATGATCGCAGTTCACTGAAAATGAAAGAGGTCGAGAGAGGGGTTTTCTCAAGTGTCTATAGTGTAGGGATAGCTCCCCCAGTAGTGGTGTCAGAATTTAGGAGGAGATAACCATGACAGTGTTCTTTCTTTAAGTTGGTGTTGCTAACCTTCTATATTAAACTTGCTGCATAATATAAAGGAAGCTTTTATTTTTGCTATCATCTTTAACACCATTTAGGGTTTAATCCTGAAAGTGTCTTCATGTTTATTCTGCTCTATATTGTTTGTGCAGCTGTTGCATAATATTCGCAAACTTTCAAGGAAAAGGTATCTAGCTAGAAAAATGGGTTTCATATAACCTTAAAGAAAAGACATTGGTCATCACGTAGAAAAAGTAATCTTTAGAGAAGATAGACACTGGCAATGAAAAATAGATTATGGCAACCATTGATCTGAGAAAGCAGTTGTATAGAGATGACAGTTTAGAAATTTCTGAAAGAGTTTGGCACTACAGTGTAGTAAGTTCAATCCTCACTGGGTGCCATTTTTAATTATTGATCTGAGATAGCAGTTGTATACAGATGACAGTTTAGATATTTCTGAATGAGTTTGACAATACAGGGTAGTGAGTTCGATCCTTACTGGTTGCCATTTTTAAACATTGATCTGAGAAAGGAGTTGTATACAACTGACAGTTAAGATATTTCTGAATGAGTTTGGTGCCATGGATGACATGCCTAAAAAGGTTTTGATCTGACAAGACTATTTTAAAACATGACTCAAGTTTTCAGGTTAATGTTTTGGTTTTGTAGTAATGTGTTGTGCAAATCTTTGCATAGCACAGCCTATTCTTCTAACATCTCTGCCTAAACTCTGAACTTTTGTTTACTATTTATTTGTTTATTTTCTTCAATAGGAGTTGTAGAGTGAGTAGCTTAGAAAAAGGTAAGAACAGGAGGAAAGAATAATATAAAGCAAGCAAACAATATATGCAAGGCAAATTAACACTAATAAGGCAAAGCAACAGTAATATGGCAAAAATTTCACAAACTAAGAATTGGAGTTGATACACAAGATCAAATTCTAATAAATGAACATAGCGTTCTGACTTCAAGACAGACCAGGACTGAGTCATATGAGCCTATTTTATTGGCTAGGAAGAAATCCCAGCATGCATTTGTGTGCTTCTGCCTATAAAGTGAGGAGAGGAAAGTGTTTTACATTCTCACACTCATTGGAACCAACAGGGGTAGACAGGTTAACCTATTGTCCGGATCCTTCCTGTTCTTTTGAAGAGGAGTAGAGGTTTATCTCTTGTTTCCAGTTTAGCATCAGGTTTCAGTTTTCTTCTAAAGTATTTTCATTCTCTTTCACTTCCAGTAGCCTCTTGCATCTTAATGTCATTATCGCCTTGCCTGGGGTGAATTAATGAAAAAGATTTTCCTAATGACCTCTACTAAATTTTTTATAACTGATCTATACATATGTTATTTGAAGTATTTATTAATTCCACATATTTGAATTTTTATGATGGATTCAGAGTAGGTAAATGCCATTGGTTTTATTTCAATTCCAGATCATAGTTTCTGTTTTAGAAAGGTTTATCTTAAGTCCTGTTTCTTGGAAAACTTGGTAGAGGATTTTTTTTTTTTTTTTTTTTTTTTTTTGTTCAAGATCATTCTTATCCCAGCTATGAAAACCTATTTCACTGGCATAGTATCCCCATGTTTTTATATTTGGGGTCCTCACCAGATACATATGACTTTGTGGGCCAATATAGTTCTTCTATCAGATCTAAACATTCAGTTAATTCAGATAATGGATGAGAAATGGAAGTTTCTATTGATGTGGTCATGTGCTGCTCTGAGGTTAATATAGCAGGTATACAATTTCCTGTTAGAGAGGTATGCAATTTTATGGAGTTATTTGATGATATATATGCCATCATTGCACCCTTTACCAGAATGAAAGCCAATAAGGCATCTGGAAAATAATGCCTGAAAGAAGAACTTTCTTGCATCGTAACAATGCAAGGCTTCATTATAGTCAACAAATGGCACAAATGGTGATAAACCAGAAACTGCAGTTATTGTGCACTCTCTCTACAGTCTTGGTTTGGCAATATTAGGAATCAAGTTATTTCTGAAGAAAGATATGTTGAAAGGTCAACATTTCCCCCCTAATACTGAAGTTGTTGTGTGCAGTTATATCAAAAATAAAGTCATGAACAGAATGACAAAAGTTGATAGAATGATTAGGAAAACATGTACAGAAAATGTTGAAAAATAAACTTGAAATTTTGAAGAGAATTAAATTCATTTTCATACTAATTTTATTATCTTGTCTAATACTTCTTTTATAAGATGTGAAACTTTATCAGTCAATCATCATATTTACTTAGATTAGTCAGGCACAAGGTTAAAATAGTTGAGGATCAAATTTGCTACACTAGTGAATTTGTCTGCAAGATGAACTTGATAGGGATCCCCAGTACAAATAGTCATAATTTTTTAATTCGGCTAGTATGTGTGTGTTAAATAAAATTGAAAACAGTTACAGTTTTATATTTAAATCAAGTAAGAGACTGATTCTATAAGGAAAGAATCAGGAAGTATTAGAAAAGAAGACATTTCATTAAAGACTTACCAAAATTAAGAATTGGTAATCAAGTAAGAATAAGGACGGATGGTCAGAATAATTGGGCAGATACTGGAATTGTTAGTTAATGAAAATGGTCATTATAATACTGCTTTCTAAAAAGAAATGTGTGTGCATGTTGACTTTTGGCATTCTGGAATTGTTGAATGGTCACTCAAACTCTTTAATCCATATCCAGGGAGCTTGGATAGTTGGAAAATGAACTGCCTTTTTACCATTGTTAACTTGAATTCTAGTCAAAGAGGGAAATGCTTTGATATCTAGATTGAATTTGCACATTTTATAGAATGAGAGAAATGTTCTGAAATGTTTCAGAATCCAGTTTAAGATGTACAATAAAGAAATTGACCAATAATAATAAAAAAAAGAAACATCTTGATCAGAATTTTAATTCTGTCTAACTGAAATTGATCAAAAAGTTGCCATCAGAAAAGAGGACAAATCTTTGTGAATTTTGCTGACTTGTGTGAGGCACTTTAAATAGCTGTCCAATTTTCCACCAGTTGAAACAACTCTATCCTTTCCTGTTATTTGTTCAATTTCTTGTGCTTTATTCATCTGTGTGTGTATATATATATATATATATATATATATATAAAATGAATCAAGAATTCTACCCTGAAAGATTTCTAGACAAAGAAATGCCACTGGATACTTTGAGTAAATAGATGATTTAAAATCAGTTCCTTAATAGATGTCTCATTATTACAGCTGTTTGTCTTCAAAATAGGATTGGTATTTAGTTTCAGAAAGAAAAGTGATGAAAACAAAGTAATAGAGATGACAACCAGTCCAAAAAAAAATCTACTGGTAAGATCTCAGCCCAACTAATAAGGAATTCTAAAATAAATTCTGATGTGTGGTCAAATACTGGCAAATGGTTTGGACTAGGAACTTTTCAGTACCCCTCACATATAAACACATCAACTAAATATAAGAAATATAGATGTTTATTTTACTTGTAACAATTGAGATGTGCTTGTAGTAAAATTATTAGTACCTCAGAATGAGAAACTGGCAGGGTGAGTTCAATTCTTGCAGGCAGTAAGGTTCACGTTTACAAGGCCCGAGTTTGTGGGGGGGGCTGCTCTCAAGGTAGAGGGTTATGTTAGTAGACACTTTGTGCAGATAAGAGTGAAAGATAACTGTTAACCCTAGCCTTGAACAGGTTAAGATTGTAGTGATCAGGGAAACATCCTCTTGGGAGTCGATTCCACAGGGCAGTGGTTAGTGGGAAGAAGCTGCGTGAGTTGAACTTGCTTCTCACCAATGGAATACAGAGGGAATGTGAGTGGTTTGCTGCAATGTAAGTGGCATGGTGGGTCCTTGCCGGAAAGGTTAGGACCAAGGAATGTAGTTCATCTGAGCACATTCCATGAAAGAAGCAATAGAGCAGCGATAGAATTGTCATATCCTGCCTGTGAGAGAGTTTGGAGAGTGGAGAATTTGAGTTCATTACAATCCCTTTCACACAAATGTCCTTGGGAAAATTATGAATCCCTCTTCTGCCACCAGGGCAGACTGTATTCTCTAAACATGGTTGGCAACCAGTCTAAGAGAAGGATAACTCTGAATTCAAAATTATATGTAATTGTTGTGAAACACATACCAAATAGCCATAGAAAGGGTCATAGTTTGTAGTTAACTGTAGTGCAAGGCTGCAGACTCTGTAATCTCAAATGTGGTTGATGAGGTAGGTAGGTAAAAATTTAGAACAAAATTCTCTGCTCTTTACATACAACTTCTAGTGATAAATCTAACTTAGTTCATTGCCCAGTAAGTACCTGACTCCTCCTGCTATAAACTTTACCTGTATAAGAGCAAGATCAGGTCGAGAGTACTGCTGCCATATATGGGCGGGAGCTGGCCTGTCTTCATTTTCCAGTCTAGAGTCCAAAAGCGTCTCTGTCCTTGTTGGTGATGAATTATTTTCCACCCTACAATCCCTTTCCAATAGATTAAAAATGGCAAGCCTCTGACTGATCTATCACTATTTCTACGGAAAGTGTTCAGGCCAGTTCTAACCTTAATGGCTAAAGCCTTCCATTCCAGGCACATTGTAGCAAACCACCTTCATTCCCTTCATATTCCATTGGTGAGATATAAATTCCACTCAAGCAGCTTCTTTCCACAGACCACTACTTTGTTGAACTGACTCCCAAGTGGATGCTTCCCCAATCACTACAATCTTAACCTATTTAAGTCTAGTGTCACCCATTATGTTCCCAACATATTTTCTTACTCTGTAACCTCTACATGAAGTGGCTTTTGGGCCTTGTACAGGGTGAACATCATTGTAAAAAAAAATAAATGAAAAAAAATATGCAGAATAGCTTTAAAC
The DNA here is from genome assembly GCA_903632075.3 of Acanthosepion pharaonis. Taxonomy (NCBI): domain Eukaryota; kingdom Metazoa; phylum Mollusca; class Cephalopoda; order Sepiida; family Sepiidae; genus Acanthosepion; species Acanthosepion pharaonis. The sequence continues at coordinate 427,365 of CAHIKZ030005520.1, read as the reverse complement.
TGCAATTTCAAAATCTCAAAAATCAATTTCAAAATCTCCAAAAATATTTTAAAAAAATGCATGTCTAACTGAAGAAACTATTTCCAGATGAGACATGGACTTCTAACCCTTGCTGGCAACCAACTTAGGAAAAGGATAGTTTTGAATTCCAAACTAGGTGTATAAGTCCATCTTTTAATAGGCCTCTTGGTAGAATATGATTAGTAAACAAGGTGAAGAACTGACAGGATTTTTATTTAAATGTTTCAAATAGTCCATGTGTAAGATTTCTTAAAAAATAACCTTTCATATTTGAGTGTTTGGCTTTTATAGAGAAACAGTAAAAAGCAAGAACTAAATGGTAGTACAAAATATCTTGGAGAAGAAACAAGTTATTTTGCATTATTCAAGGCTTCCTTCTTTGAATGTACAGAAAACTATTTAAGAATGAACAAAAAGAATCCTGTGCAATGTATAGTGCAGGCATTCATTATTGGAAGGAAAGATATTGAATGCAGAATGAAATGGTGTTTATTGAATATGCAAAGGATAGAAAAACATCTTTTTAACAGTAGAAACCATTATAATTGTGAATGAATGAATAGAAGCTGAGACAAGAAATTGGTTGGAACTAAATTTATTGTTCAGCTGTTTTTGAATTCTGGGAGCAAAACCACATGGTACATTTTGTTAGATATAAGCCATTGGTGATGGCATGCAAATATATATATATATATATATATATATATATAACATCTGGACAATAGTAAAGAAGCATTGAACAATTCATCACACTTGCTAGACTGGACAAATAATTGATTTTTCTTTTTGAAGAATAGGACAGGATTTTGTGGTTGTAACAGTATATTGATTTATACTTGTTGTATATGTGTTCAGGTGTTGTGTGCATGCATATATATATATATATATATATATATATATATATATGCATTTTTAAAAGATGTCATTAATTGTGAAAGAATGGAGTTAAAAAGGAGGTTAGGGTTTGAGTGGTCAATCAACTCTGAAAGCAGGAAAAGAAAGAGTAGAGGAAATTTTTTTAACTTTGGATTACATCCATCTGGCAGAAGTCAACAGCAAATTAACACTGGGATTTGTCTAATGCCATTGTGGAAATGTCAGGTATTATTTGGAAGTAAAGAAGATGGTTGAATATAACTTGCCAACAATGACATGAGTGCTTGGCTGCATTCGTTATTTCAGGGTGTTTATTATCTTTATAAGAACGTTTGATCTGATGAATGAGTTTTGAAATTTGTACAAAGGTGGAAAAGAAAAATGGAAAATATGGTCAAAATAATATTTTCAACTTCTGGCATTAAAACTCTTTGGGAAAGGCAAGAACTCATACATCCCTTTCCCACTGCCATTCATCTTGACAAACACACTAGCTTTATATAGAAAGATAAAAGATAGTGAGGATAATTTTACAAAATCTCTCTAATTATAATTTTAAATTCACTCTTTAGCCTCTCAAAAAAAAAAATTACTTTCTTAGATTCAGAAATAAGGGAAAAGCAGTTAATATATTCACTGTTACACAATGCACATGTGTGTCTTGTGGCATGTTACCTCTGATGTACACATGCATCCATTCTAGTTTAATTTGAGATTAGCAATGAACAGAGAATGTGTTTCCTTTATTGTTCTGAATCTTACAAATATCCAAGATAACAGTGAACATGTTACAATGTAGCAAGTTTATAAATATCAGCCAAACAATTTAGAAAATTATGATTTAGAAAGGAATTGAATAAATCCAATGATATTATCGTATATAGAGGTATGGTTGGGCTAATACATAAATAAAAGGCCAAGTTTACTGTCTATATTACCATTTTATTGTTGACTCTTTGGTTACAGTGGTTAAAGTGGGTGACTATCATCATAGTTTTTTTGTGATTTGAGAGTCCATACAGGGTCGTTGAATTTTTGGTATATAGAAATTAATTTGTTGAATTCGTCCTTTTTTATTCTTTTTCTTTTGGAATTACACATCCGGTCAATCTGCAGCCAATGAATCTTCAATCCTTGTGTCTTGAACGGCTACATCGAACCAATTTCCCACTTCTGCTTCTCACTTTCCTCGCACATGTTTTTTTTTTCTTTTTATTGGGCCTGAGACATCCGTGTTTTCTGTTTGATTTTTGGCAGGACATGCTGTCATTGGTTGATTTTTTTTTTTTTTTTTTTTTTTTTTTATATGATGTTCACTGACCCACATAAGCTATGTCCAGATTCTGTCAGTTACTGAGAATAGGAACAATAAAAGGAAGGAAAGGAAGAAGGTTGTAATAGAAAAGAGTTTTCCTTGTCACTCTCTTAGTGAAAAGGAAAGTGTATATTTCAATATGGTGTTACTACTACCTAATCCTACTACAATATCTTCATTATTGCTATGCTAAGAACAATAAATTATGAATAATAACCTTTATTTTGTTTGGTGAGCTGAGATCATTAGCCCAACAGACATTGTTATCTGAAATTCTAACGTCTAACATTTGTGAAGAAAGAATGACAAATTATTAAATCTGTAAGCCTAAGCATTAAGCTTGATTAAATAATGATTGAAAACCAGAATGTGAAGAAGAAACAATGGAAGTGAGGATATCAATTTGAACAAATCTCTTTAAATTAAGTCTTGACTCCGGATGTGCTACAGAGTTGATAGGTAGGATTAGAAAAGACATTACTGCAGTATATCCATGTTGAATACAAGACTTAAGATAATCAGGTTGCTGATGATATGTTGTTGTACATTGAACATGAACAGTTTTCTTTGATAAGATGAAAGGCTTTGCTGAGGTCAGAAGGCAAGATTAAAATGTTATTAGTTTTCAAAATTGTGGAAATTTTATGTTGCATGAAACTTTCTCCCTAGAAATATGGCTATGTAATTATTTTTAATAGCTTCAAATTTTTGGCCGAAGATGATGCTGGTTTGGTTGCAGCAGAACCATCATTATCATTATTATTTGTGTATGTTATGTTTCCTGTTTTGTATCCTGTAGAGCCGGGTCCAAACTAAGGTCTTAGGCCCCATAGGAGAATTATCATTTAATTGATAGCACTTTTCTTGGCATATAGGATTGACCATTTGTTTTATCACAAGATCCAGAGCTTGACTATAATTACTATTGATACAGTCTCAGTCTTCATTCCTCCACATCCTGTTAATCTGAATCTTCAGGTCCTTGTATTTGGATAATTTCTCAATAATTTTCATGGAAGTGTTTTTTGTCAGATGATACTGCTATCTCAATAAGCATACACTTGCTGAATTTCTTGTTTTTTATGATAATATCATGTCTGTTGGCATTTATTTCTCTGTTAGTTTGAATTAGCATGTCCCAATGAATAATTATCATCATCATTATCATGCTAGTTTGTATGTATGCTCATGTCTGTAATAATTGTGCTCCCACCTTATTAAATTTTGCAAAAATTTCTGACACTTCCAAGTTTTTATTCCATCCCCCACACATTGCTATTTCTATGGGAAGTGTTCAGACGAACTATACTCCTTCATTCCAGCTTCAGTCCAAACAATCGTGGCTAAAATTGTAGTGAACTCCCACCTTATTCCTTTTGTATTTCTTTGATGAGATGCAAGTTCCACTTGAGCAGCTTCTATCCATGAACCATTACCTTGTAGAACTGACTTCCAAGAGGATGCTTCTCCAATCGCTACAATCTTAACCTGTTCAAGTCTACAGTTAAACGTTATCCTCCATGCATATCTGCATAAGGTGTGCTTCTTACTCTGTAACCCTCTACCTTGACGATGCTTGGGCTTTGTACAGAGTGAACACATTTGTAAAAAAACAAAAATTATTTATTTTTATGGAAACTTCTTAGAAAAATTTTAGTTCTAAAAAAAAATGAAATTGCTACACTGATTTTAAAACTTCATTCAAATTATAATTCATTCAATTCTAAAAATTCATTGAAATCATAAAAATATTTTAGTCATGTAATATGGTGTCTTTTCTTATTTAAAAAAAAATAATTCAAAAGATATGACTGAGAAAAGAACATCTGAAGATGGCTGTTATGAACAATGTTCTGTTGAAGAAAAACAATCCTTTGCAGCTGTTGTGCAAAATGTAAAATGGAATATGAACACGAATCAGTGATTAAAAGTTAAAACATATTGGGATACTAAATAAAAAAAAAATGTGTTCCTAACACCAAAACAAGGATGTCTTGCCACAGCAATTTGTTTTCTTTTTTCTCTCCAACTTTAGTAGAGTTAAAATTGTCACTGGCTATATACAGCAGCATAAAGTGATCCATGATGGACATGAGAAACATGCTTTAAAAAGCTTTATATCTACTTGCAGTAAGATTTGTTATCCGATTCTTTGAGCATCAGCTCAAGATGAAGATTAGAACTGATAGAAAATGCTTGGTTTTGACAGACTTTAGTGAAAGGTGCATTACTGAGGCAAGATTGGTTCATGTGAACAGGGCTAGCTTTGATTTTCTCTTTTAGGTCTATCTAATTCGCATCAGGGTGGTTTCCTGTGAAGCCCTCTCCTGGTTAGGCTAGACAAGTGTTGTGTAATGAGTTAATGTAAGTGTTGTTCCCGCCCTGCTCCCAGGTACATCTTTGGTTATGATCCAAGTTGAGATTCCCAACCTCCCCAGTTTGTTTTTGGCCTCCTTTCATCTTGACTGGGTCAACTTTATTTATTCCCAATGTCCGTATATATTTTCTTCTTTCCTTCTTGCTTAGCGAGAGAGCTTCTTGATTCTGTCATAGGGCAGAATACAGCGGCCTCTCTTTTTGAGGGCTGGATAGGTTCAACTAACATCAGTTATCTTTAACTTGTTTTTGATATTTTAGTTTGGTTTTTTGGGTTCATCCCCTCTCGTCTCATTTTATGTCATGTACAAATTTTTATGTATAGTATTTTATAATCATGAAATTTTTATGTCATGGGGTGTGTTTTGTAGGTCCCCCTGAGAGTATGCGGTATTATAGTATATGGAGGATTGATTGATGATGGATGAGTTTTTGTGGTGAATGTGTCAATTGTAATGACTGAATGGGTTGTGAATCACATTAGTTAGGTATAGGATAGTAAGTGACAACCAGCCTCCTCAACCCCATTCCCCCCCTTTTCGGCCTTGTGCCACAATTGTGTATTTTATGCAATAAATCTTGAAGAAAACTGTTTAAACTCTCTTTAAATAATTTGTTGTATATTTACCTATCATTTCTTCATTCAAATAAAGTAAAATCTACTCACTAATCCTACTCACTCTGGAAGTTTTCAACCTCTCTATGACCTATTACATTTTGAAAAAATTCCACATCCCCCCCCCAATTCCAATCTCCCTTTTTATCTAAAACTTAAGAGGACAATATTTCTAAACTTCTACCAATAATCAGAGTAGATTATCTGCCTGATATGTCTACTAATCTCTCATGTATTGTCTTTATCTTCTTGTTCTCTCTCTCCTACCAATCTTTTTTCCCCTCCTCTCTCTCTTCCCCCCCCTCCAAAAAGTGTGTGTCCTGGTAGATAAGGTGAGGTAACCTCATGTGTAGGCCAGGGAAGTACAGATAGTAATTATGAGTGTTGACATCCTGATCAGTATGGCAAGGTATAATAGTTGTGTGTTAAAAAAAAACTTTGATGTAAGAGACTACAATAGAAGTTTAAAGATAAATGAATCACCTGTAAAAAGAGGAGGTGTATGCTGTCAAGGAGATCTGATGTCTGAATCAGGCATAAAACAAACTGACTTCTTCAGTTTGGAATATTCTGTCTCATACAAAGAATTAAAAAAAAAAAAAAAAAAGAAACAAACTCAGTATAGCTAAAAGCTGATTTATTAAATTTAGTTCAATTAATAACATACAGGTTTTTTTGTCAAGTGTTCAATTATTGAGTATAACCCTCCTCAATTCTGCGGTGTTGTGGTCTACATCAGTGATTCCCAACTATTTTTAGCTTATGGCTCACTTTGAATCCAAAAGAATTTTTCTGTGGCCCATGGAATTATTAAAATACGCTTATATAGAATATATCTAATTATAAAATTTCTGTGGCCCACCTGAAATTTGCCATGGCCTATTTTGGGAAACCCAGGTCTACTTAATTATCACTGGTTTGTGAGTTAGGTATTATTCACAATATACCATGAAAACAACAGTACTGCCCCTGACTGGTGAATGGTAGATGGTTCTGCAATTAAAACAGGGAACTTTAATCTTGGGCCTACAAAGTTTGTCTCCAAAACCTAATCTCTAACTTTTACACTCTGTAAATGAAAACTTCTTAGATCAGAGAAAATCTCCTCAGTTGACCAAATTCTTCTTGGACAGTGTCTTGTAAAGGTAATGATGTCAACTGGGTAGATAATTAAACTTTCGGTAAGTTTAACTTCTGTGCCCATAAAAAAAAAAGTGCATGAAAAGGACGGTTATTCTCTTGACACCACGATTACTGTATACACTTTTGGCTCCATCAGCAATGTTTATTTACAAGATTATAAAAATGTTAACCAAGTACAATGCAATATTTATTTAACTTTTATAAAGATTTATTTACTATTTTATAAGAAAAATAAATTTGAAAAATCTTTTTTATTCAAAAATTTATAAAAAAAATTACAAAATTATCAAAATACGTAAACCAACTACAATGCAATATTTATTATTTACCGTTTTATAAATAACTATAAAAACAAGTTTTTATTAATAATAATTTTATAAAAATATCAATGATAAAACAAAGTGTGTGCGTATATATATATATATATATATATATATATATATATATATATATATATATATATTTGTGCATTTAGGCAGCAATCCTTCTTTCATGCACATTTCATTAAAAAATGACAGACAAGGTGCTTTTATTTAATTTTTTTATTCAATTTCTCATGCGATCTAATAATTTTTTTCATTTTGGATGATAAATTATATAAAAATTGTCCTAATGTTCTTTTTATCCGAGTGCTTTTGTCTATACATTTAGGCATTTTCAAGAATTATATTTTAACTGTTAAAATTAGAAATAGTTTGTTGTATGTATGTTTTGTAAAATGTTTTTCACGGTCAAGATATTATGTCCATGTTCAAAGTTAATATTATTAACTGTTGGTTTTTGTTTTTATTAATAAGGCTTCCATTTATTTTTAGCCTTTTTTTTTGCATGTGGATGATACTATTATATTAGTGTTGTTGACAAGTATGTTCTGAATAGTGTCCGGTAGGTCTCCATGAATATTTAAATGAGATCTAATTGAGCTATTGTCAGAAAGGTGTATAGCTAGTAGTAATGTGAGAAATTAAGTCGGATGTTTATCTGTAGTGTTTTCTCTTGGGCCTGAACAGAGTGGAAAGATAAGTAACAGATAACCTTTTGGCTGCTTCTTCACATTTTATTCATGGCTGCATTTTTTTTTTGTTCTGTCCTCTTATACCATTTTGAATAGGCTCAGAGTTTGATTGAAACTTTGGTTTTAACTAATCATCAAAAGTCTCTTTGTATTTAATTTTTTTTGATTGGCCAAATTATTTATTTTCCAGCATTTCTTTTTTTTTTTTTTTTTTTTTTCATTTTTTTTATAATGGAAGTTAGAACCTCCCTGATTTTTTGGTATTTTTCAGTCACAAATAAGATCTGCTCCTGAAAACTTTGGACATTTTTGACCAGGTTCAGTCTTTTCTTCTTCTTCCTCTTTTTATTGGAGGGTTACCTTCTTGTAGGTTGAGAGAAATATAGAAAGAAGTTTAGAGAAAGAGATAAGGGTTTTAAAGGAAAATGCAAATGTCTTATTTTAATTTGAATTGTTTTTATTTTTGTTCATATATTTTATTTTTTATATTTATTGGGACTCACTACTGCAGTATCAAGGGAATGACTGTCCTTTTGAGACGCCATTTTCTTTTGCAGGCTAATGGTTAAACATTGGCAAACTTTCTAATTCTATAATACTGACCAGATCAATTTCTTTCAGCATCACTAGTTGCACAGACAAAAAAAAAAAAAATAAACAAAGCTTTTCCTTATTTACAAACTTGAGAAAGGCTGTAGTTGAAATATGGCGACAGCATGGAAAACTGAAAGTTCAGTTGTCCAAATAAAATTTAAAATGATAACTGTCATTTTGCCAATACTTGGGATTCTTATAGGTTTTTCATTATTCACTCTTAATAACTATCTTCATTTAATGATATTCATATTTCTCTTGAGAATGAACAAAACTGAATTATAGGAGCACATTTGACCTCACTTTATCGGCACTATCTCTTGAAGTAGTAGAAGGAATCTTTCTTAACAGTTGCCACAGAAACGTCATTTCTGCTGCCTCTACAAAAATACAGAACCAAACAAACAAAAATATTATTGGTTCCTCTTTTCTCATTTCTCTTGTTTTCTGATGAAGCTGTTTTCCTACTACGAGTGGTCAGCAAATAATGTTTGAGGTTTACCACATTGTTACACAAAAAAAATTGGTTGCTTCCTACTCAAACTCTTTATTATATTAAGAGTCGAGTAACTGTCTCTTTCTATTGGCTACTTTCTAAATGTTTAGGTGGTGATGTATCAGACTTAATTCAGACTGGCATAGAATTTGGATATAGCCATATGTCTGTCTCTTCAATGAAAATTAGGTGCATGATATGTTGGAAGAAATTGGACAACATATTCCTGAGTTAATGTGAGCATTTCAGATTACATTAAGTTTTATATCTATATAGATAGTGGGGATATAAAAATCAACATTGTCAGTTTCATACCTGAAAGTTTAAGGCATCAAACTGACCATGTTTACATCTACATATACTTTATCTCCAATTCTGAGCACTCTTCCCCTATAAATATAGCAAATTTGAAACCATATATATATATATATATATATATATATATATATACACACACAGTAACATCCTAAATTTCCAGGAACCAGTTCTATAAAGAAAGGTAATCCTTAGAAACCTATTCTTATTTTCTTTTCTGTCTGAGAATGGAAACAAATCAATTTATAAAAAGAATTAAACCATTTTGATAATTTAATAGGAAACATTTATTTATTAAGATATGTTCAGAATATTCATCTGTTTTCATCATATATTCTGTTCTGAAGTATGATGCTTTTTGACTCTAGTATCGTCAGCTGTGTCATGGTTTCTTAGCCACATTCAAACTGAATCGCAGCAGTCCCAAAGATCCAATGGATGACCTATCAAATTTATGACTTATAGATTTGCCACAATGATTTTTTTTTTTTTTACTAGGCATGCACACAAGCATAACATAACTCAGACTTTTACTTAGACCATATTAATATATGGTTATTTTTGGATAGTCGATCAGTTAGCTCACTAAGCTTTTATAATTTTATGAATCAGTTTCTATGAACTGGTAGGATGCCACCACTGTGTGTGTAAAATATATACACACACATGTGCTCTGCAGATAATTTGAAGTGTGAAACTGAGAGTTACTATGCAGTGTTCCTTCCAATATATATCAATTCCAGTCAGGTTCATTATATTTACTTACATGCATTCTTGTGAAAGATATGAATCCATATCATCTCCCAGCTTTGGGTTAAATAGTAGAATGATATCTGGTAAAAGCAAAGCATTGGATTTTTATTGAAAAAAAAATTAACACAATATTTGCTTGCAAAAAAAAATAAAAAAAGAATTAGTTTTACACTCCAAAATGTTTTGGCTTTAAACATCTGAAGCATTTTGAAGTATAAAAATAATTCTTGATAAGCTGTAAAAACAAATCAATCAATCTGATGTTCACACAAAAATTTATATATATATATATATATATATATATATATATATATATATATATATATATAAAGTATAGTTAGCAATTAGCTATTTCAATAATTAAATGTGTAAAATTTCTTATGGGAACATTTTATAGTACATGAAATAATGGTGGTGAAAAAAGAGTACATGCATAAAATAACAGGCCAATTGATTTGCAACACAAAATAACATTTATTAGACATTTTAACCAAAGGAAAGTTTAAAACAAGACCTTCTTTTTTTTTTTTTTTTTTAGATGTAAATTTTATACATAATGAAATGTGCATGAATATGTTATAGTGGGAACTTACTTTGTTGGTGTGTTTTATAGGTGTAGTATTCACAGCCCTTTTAGCTCCAGCATGGAAAGTTCATAACACCAGTTCAAAAGAGGAAAAACCTGGAAGAGATGAGTTATTATAAGGTTCATGTGTTTTTATATTCAAGAGATGTTGCAGCTAAGTTTTATTTTAGAGCTGTTACTGCTATTATGTATAAGGTCACTACATGTGCCTTAAAGTCAACACCCAATGAAGACACTCTGTTTCATGCTTAAATGCAATCATCTAGCCATTTTTATATATATATATATATATATATAATGCTACAGGGAATCCTCACCCCTGCATTACATAACACTATCCTGTCCTTGGTCACTGGTGTGTCCACGATTGAATCCTGTGGCTAAGCATGAAGCTGGTCACTCCGATTCAAGCCTCTACCTGTCCTACATTGTGTTTGTATTTGGATATACACTGCTGGGTGTATATCCAAATATGAGGAGCTCCCCTGCAGAAGTGATGTAATAATCGTTGTTCTGCCATCTTATTCTCCTCCTTTCTCTTGATCACACCTCAAACCTGTACCTTGTCAATGAGCATATTCAGTTTTCTCCCACTTCCTCATATCAGCTCCTCATGCTGATCCATCCAGGAAATAGGTATTTCACCCATGGACACCAGATGCAAAACGGATGTTCTTTTTAATGTCACTGTAAAATTATTATCCGCATTGCTCTATTCCTAATTATCACGTTTTGTCCATAACTTTTTCTCTTTTCAACTTGACCAAAATTTTTCCAACCTGAGAAAATCTTGTTCCTTTAGCAATACATGCATCCTCCATCCCTATCAACAAGTGACATAGAATAATTTCTTTACCCTTTTTCTCACCCACCTGTGGCCATAAAATTATCTGTAACTAGCTTGGTGGTCACTGTCCAAAATCACTCTCTCCTCACCTCATCCCCTGGGCTTCACTTTAACCAGATACCCAAGTGGATTTCAATGTTATCTTCTACCAAGGTCCTTATTCACAAAATGAGAAACAAAATAAAAATATATTTTCTTTTGTTTTCAGTATGTCCTTCAGTCTATCTACTACCTTCTTCATCTTTGTGTTCACTTTTGATTTAATTTAAGCCTTTTTTCTTTCTTCAAATTGTCACCATTCTTACGGTGTCTCTCTCACACACACACACACACACACACACACACACACACACACACACACACACAACACTTGTGGTTGCCAAAACCCAACTTTTACAAAGTATGCAGTTAAAATGTGTTGAATGCAATATAGAACTTATAAAATATATATACAAGTGTCAGGAGTGATGGGAAGGTTTTTTTTTATTTTCCCAAACATTGTCAATATCATATTGTGGCTGCATTTATAATTGATGTTACTGAGTATTGGCTTTTTCTTTATTATTAGCACTTCATTATTTTTAGTCTTTTTTTTTAACATGTGGATGAAGCTATTATACTTGTATTTTCTACTAGTACATTGGGGATGAAGTTTGGTAGATTTCTATGTGTGTTTAAATGAGTCCTAATTAAGAATGCCTCAGCTCAATATCAAAAGAGCATTAATAGTAGTCAATAAGATTAAATGTCCACTTATCTTGTCCCTATTCAGTTTTGTGTAGATTACATACATGTGTCAGGAAAACTCTTGTAAAATCCACTGAAAAGTATATATAATCTCTGCAAAACTTTGAGTAGGAACAAGATAAATGAACATTTAATTTTGTTTATTACTATATATAATTTCAAATTTGTTATATTATTTTGTGCAGAGTACTCAATATTGGAGATAGAGCATTTGTAGAAATATGCAGTGTAGACATAGAAATCAACCCTGTGTGATGACTGTCAGTTTCATGCCTTAAATTTTGCTCTGAAGATAACTTGATACCTGAAACTGACAATCACCATGCTGTACTGATCCCTATATCCTATCTCTTATATATATATATATATATATATATAAAATATACAAGCAAAAGGTTTGTCACTTAGCTATTTGATGTTACTTTCAGCATCCTGACTCCTCCAAACATCAGGGTCTATCAGCAACTGATAGCTGATGCTTGATTTTTCTATTTAGATGCACTTTTCACTGGTGCAAGTTGTTTTTTTTTTTTGTTTTGTTTTTTCATAGTGTATGTATGTGTGTGCCCATGGACCTGTCTGTGTGTATGTACATACTTGTAGAATGGCATGGTTATTTATCCTTTTCATTGTATTTTTTTTGGTTTATTCTTTTGGGTTGTTTTTATATTTTCTCTCTTTTTCCTCTTTCCTTTCAGTTGTAGCCATTTTGACTTTCAGTTTTCCAGACATATACTGTTGTTGTTAATTCTTAAGTGTTCTAGTGTTTTCTTAAGTGTATTGTATTTCAATTTTTACATTATATATATATATATATATATATATATATACACACACACACAATCTAAACAAAGATTGTTTAGATGTATAAAAAAAAAAAAAATTGACCAATTTCTGGAGGATAATGCATTCAAGCCATGCAGATTTTGTAAGTAAAGCGATAAGTATAAATAAATAGAGCATTAATAGTGAATAAATGTTGAAAGACTTATCTCTTGACTTAGTTCCGCATAAGTAAATTCACACATCAGTATGAACATAATTTTTTCTTTATAGCATTCACATTGTTAATTTTAGTTAACATAAAAAATGAATTATTTTTTATGCAACAGATTTTAAAATATATGTATGGATTTATCTTTGTGAGACTGAGTTGGGCAATAATAAATCTTTGGTTTACTTATTTATTCATTCATATATATATATATATATATATATATATATATATATTTCATATATTTCATTATAATATGGAAATATTATGTCCATTTATTTTTACAGTAATCTCTTCTAGTTCGAATTATCTTCTTGATGTTAAGTTGAAATTCATCAAGGAAGGTGCCATAGTTCTTGTTAATCCAAGCTAACAAGATCTATGATGCCTTCCCTAATGAATTTCAACATAAAAAAGATAACTAGAATGGATTATTGAAAAAAAAACAAAAAACATATCTATATTGTTTAATGAAACATGCTTGAATAAAGACATACTGCCTAAATATACACACACATACATACATATATATATATATATATATATATATATATATATATATATAGTGTGGACATAGGTATCAATACTGAGAGGTAACAATCTGTTTCATGGTTAGAAACAATCATCAGGTTATGGTGATTGCATCTTAGCATGGAACACTGTCACCATTCAGAATGTAAACACAATGTTAAAAGTGTATACAGTAACAGAAGTGTCAAGGAAATAACTGTCCTTTCAACACAGTTTTTTTTGTGGGCATGAAGGTTAAACAGTGCAGATTTGCCAATATTAATGAAGCATGAAACTAAATATTTCTAATATTTTGTAATAAAGCTTTGCAATATTTTGAACAAATTATTAAAAATATTTTTTTAATCAAATAATTCACCTTTACATAAATGATCTGCTTAAGTGTATGCTCTAATCTCTGCTGATGATGCAACAGTACACGGGTGCCCCACTAAAATACTCGATGACCAGAGCCTGGCAGTTTATCTCTCCTCTGACTTTGCTCTAACAGCTTAGTGGGGGGGGAAAAAACTGGGTGGTTGCATTCAGTGCCATAAAAATCAAACTAGTGATGATCCATCATCACTAACTCTGAATTTTTGTCTATCGTGTTGAGCAGGTATTCTCTTGAGGAGGCTCTGTGCATTGAGCACCTATCGGGACTTGAGCTCATGACAAAACTCAAATGGAACTAAAGATGCTGGAAAAATGGTGGGTTCCCTGTACCATTCCAGTATATACCTGACTTCTCCTGTCATGTTGTACCTTTTTAGAAGATCCAGATCAGGTTGAAAATGGAGTACTGTTGCCCAGTCTTCATTTTCCAGTCTAGATAGTCCAAAAGCATCTCCATGTACTTGTGGGTGAGGAATTGTTTTCCACCTTACAACCCCCTTTCTCACAGATGAAATGTAGCAAGCCTCTTGCTATTCTATCACTATTTCTATGGAAAGTGTTGAGACAAACTACATTCCTTAGTTCTGCCAATTCTAACCCTTGTGACTAAGACCCACCATGTCATGCACATTGTAGTGAGCCACCCTCCTCCCCTACGTATTCCATTGGTGAGATGTAAGTTCCACTCAAACAGTTTCTTCTCACAAACTACTACTTTGTGGGACTGACTCCCAAGACGATGCATCACAGATCACTACCTGTTCAAGTCTAGGGTTAACTTCTTGGGTGACCTCTTGTACAGGATGAATATGATTATAAAAAAAAAAAATTCTTTAGTTCCAATAATTATATGAAAACTACTTTATTGATACCATCAAAAAATAACATTTTTTTTTATTCTATTAGCATATTTTCTGTATGAGTAATCTAGGATTTTTTATCTATACAATTAACTCCCTTCTCTCATGTAAAAAAAAAAAAAAAAAAAAAAAAATCTTTTTAAATGATTAAAAATAATGATAATAGCCACGAAAAGCTCACACAAAACAAAACAAAAAAAATAAAAACTATGTTCATAGCCTAATCTTTCCTAATGAGATATGAACTGTATTTCCCTATAAACATTCAGTAATTTCTTTGGTTACTATAACAATATCTCATCTCAAATAGGGGAGATCAGGATGCATGACCAATAAAGTTAAATTCTGTTTTATATTATAGAATAGGTAAGGAAATAATATATATTTGAAAAAAATAAAAGTAATATTACTGATACTTGCTAAAGATACCAAATTTTTATTTTTGTTTTTGTGTTGTATTTTGAATACTTTCTACATATTTATTTGGATGATTTAATTGTGTTTTAACCTAGAGAGGTTTACTGAATGATGAATAACCAAAATGGAGGTTGAAAATGAAATGGTAATCTTTATAACATCAGCAAAATACAATACTCGCCAACAGCATGAAGTAGGTAAATGGTGGTGGACTACTTAGACAGCATATTACCTTGACTTACAGTAGTGTCCAATGTATTTATGAGGATTGCGACATACCCATTAGTGTTCATAGGTACAGTATATAAGATTGTTTTTTACAGTTTATCAACCCTTTGCAGGTTACTTAAAGACAGAAAACATTTTTAGAATATAAGAATTTTTTTGAAAGGACAATGATTTTTACTAATACATGTCATACTAATTAATCCATAGCCGGGAGAGAAGAGGTAGATTCATCCCTTTTCCCAAGGATATTTGTGAATAAGTGAATTTAATGAACCCAGCTGAAACTGGAACTCTGTTCTCCGATTAACAATTCTAAACCATTATCCATTAACCCACCTGCACATTCAAGCTTACAGTATCTGATATTCCCAAGCAGTTACCCACCTAGTTACTGACCAGGATTGACATTGCTTAACTTTGAAACATAATTCCTGTATGAATATCAATGTGATGTGGCTGTAAGCTTATAAGAATGTAATATCTTAAATAGGGGAGATCGAGATGCATGACCAGTAAATAAAGTTTTATATTATAGAATAAGTAAATAATATAGATTTTAAAAAAATAAAAGTAGTATTGATATTTGCTAAAGATACCAAATTTTTCTTTTTTTTTTTTGTGTTCTATTTTGAATATTTCCTCTTTTTTTGCATGAAAATCATTTAAATATTTTTCCTGAGCTGACACAAAAATTAAGATCAGTTGATAAAATACAAAACTTATGTCACAATATAGATTTTTTTCCCAATTTCAAAAGCACTTCAAATTTAAACTTTGAAACATTTCTGTTTTTTTTCAAAGATTTTGAATGACAAGAGAAAAATCTATTTCTTTCAATCGTTAACATAAAATCTGGAATGATTCCTTTCCTTCAAAATTCTGCTGAAGTTAAACATTCAGATAGATTTTGATCACATGAATGATTGCAGCTGTTCTCCTATAGTTGATCTAAGATTTGTCTTATCTCTTCAATTTAGATTTGGATGTGTGTATAGCATAGTGGTTATTGCCATGGCAAGTTGGACCAGCATGCTGTGTTCAAATTCTGACCAAGGTTGATGCCTTCACGTTTGCATAGATACATTTAGGAAAGATATGATTACGTCTCTTCTTCCCCACCAGTAAATAGCAGGTGAAACTAGACTCTCTAGTGTTGGTTAGTGACCAGTCTAGAAGGACAATTCTCAATTCAAAACCTGCATAGACATTGGAAACAGCACAATGGCCTGACCAGCCAACCAGTGGAGTTGTGACATTTTAAAACAGTAAATGCTGTGACCAGCAGAGCTGAATTAACACCTGAAAGTCTGGTCACATGATTGGGATTTACATTTGTTTGAATGTTTTGTGCATCTGTACATTTTTGTACCCTAAAGATATACAGCTCCATTTTTTTTTCTTTAAGTTTTGTTTAACAATTACAAGACACAAGAGCCACTCAAGGTAGAGGGTCATTGAATGAAGTTGTTGAAAGTAGATAATGGTTGACCCAAGACTTGAAGTTAAGATTGTAGCAATAGTAGAAGCATCCTCCCAGGAGTCTATTCCACAAAGTAGCTGTTCAAATGGAACTTCCTCCTTATGAATGGAATACAAAGGGAATGAGGCTGATCAAACACACTATATGTGGCATGGCAAGTCTTAGCTGTAAATATTTGTCAAACTAAGGAATGTAGCTCATCTGAACATTTGCCATAGAAATAGTGATAGACTTGAGATGCCTCTGTGGGGAAAGTGGTTTCTGGGTGGAAAATAATTCATCACCCATTTTTAGAATATAAGAATTTTTTGGAAAGAACAATAATTTTTATTGATACATATCATACTAATTACCATAAAGCCACATAGGCATTTTTAAACTGTCAAAGCTGGAAAGTGAGGGCTAAGTAGCTCCAGCCCAGATATGGCTGCAATACCCTATTTGTGTTCTGATTCCAAGTGATTTACTATAATTACTGGTTGCAACTTTTTACTAAATTTTGCAGTGTCACATTTTTAAAGACAGTATCTCCTTGCGGTTGATACTGAAATTCCTCCACCAAGATGCTGTGATCCAAAACAACAGACTATCATTGTATGCACCACCATCTTTTATCAACTCCCACATTCTAAAGGTGCCATTTTTGTCAGGGTTTACTTCCTTAACCCTTTAGCATTCAACCCTCCCAGACCCATCCAGTAAATATTAGCTTTCAATGTTCAGTCCACCATAACTTGTCCCATGTACACCCTGCCATAATATATGTCAATATCATGGCAAATAAAAATAACAGTGAGACTTTCACCACAAAAAGTGAGACTTTGCGAGCCAATATTTACAGGGTGTGTCAAATTCTAAAGGGTTGATGCTTAAGGAACCCAGTGTTCCCAAGCACTCTCCTCTCTAAATACTGAACAGGCTTGATACTAAACTTATTGAAAAAGAAATCATGCTTCCAAAGTGATTTAACTGTAAGCTTACATATGAGGACTGATCAAAAAGTATTAGGACTGCTGCTATGGTAACAGAGCTAAAACATGCAGAGTGAAGTGACTTGGCACAGATTGACCTTGAACTCTGTCACACATACACACTAAGTTATAACATTCTCGCTCATTTCCATCATTTATAGAAGTGCTTGGAAAGAAAATGTGTAGGGTGTGGTTGTTTTACATTAGTGACCATAATTTGGCCAAGCACAACATTTCCCAGTTCTGACAACCATGTTATTCCACAGATCTCACCTCTTGCAACTTTTTCCTCTTTCCAAAAAATCAAGAACAAGCTTTGAAGACAGCAAGGAAATCCAAGAGAATGTGATGAGGCAGCAGGTTGCTCTCCCAAAAAATGAGTTCCCGGAATGCTTTCATCATTGGAAATGACACTGGATAAAGTGTGGCACTTTGAAAGGGGGTCTACTTTGAAGGAGATTAAATCCGAAACTGATATGTGTTCTAGTTTTCTTTTTATAGCACCAGTCCCGATACTTTTTGGTCAACCCATGTAGATGTAACTGGTTGCAAGTTTTATTTACTTTTTACTTAGGAATTGCAGTCATTTTGAAAGGAAGTGACAGATACAATTCTGTAAATCACAATTGAAACAAAGAACCTACAATTGATTCAAGAGTTTTATCAATATATAACAATGCTCTTTATGTCTCATCTCCCCAAATTAAAATGTTCACAATCAATGAACTCTTTAAAGATGCTATTTACCCACAACTCAACAACAGTAGGATGTGACACAAGGGTTTCATAGATTTCTTTTTGCTATTTCTCCTAATCCCTCTTCTGCCAACAATTTTCACAAGCTTATATTTTATAAGCTTATGTAGATTATTCACTACTTTTCTCTATCTCTCTTGCCTTTAATGTCCTGTGAGTGTCAAATTCTCCAAGTCCTCTTTTCTCATTATGCGTTCCAGATATTTCAGTTGCCTTTTTCTGATTCTAAGTAAAAATGTTCTTTTTCCCTAAAAGTTTATTCGTTACTCACATGTTTGATGCATGTTATTCTCAGCATCCTTCTGTAGAATCACATTTCTGTTGCCTGAAGTTTCTACTTCATCTGAATGTAATTTTCCAATTTCTTAATACCTTCCTTAGCTTTTGGAAAGCATCATAAAATTTTAGTACTGCATTTTCTATCCTTTGTTAAAATACTTCCTGGGGCTTACAGCCACAACCTGTTGAAACACCAGTTCCTGTATGATTGCCAAAGTTAAGCAATATTGAGCCTGGTCAGTACCAGGAGCTGTAAGCTTGGATGTGTGGGTAGTGTAATGGATAATGGCTCAGATTGTTAATCAGAGAGCTGAATTCCTATTCCAATTGAATTCATTATATTCATTTCCCTCCAGCTATGGGTTAATTAGTGAGACTTATCACTAAATCATTATTATCTCTCTTCAAAAAAAAAAAATCTTACAATCTAAAAATATTTTCTGGTTTTGAATAACCTGCAAAGGGTTGATAAGCTGTAGTTAGTTAATGAATGAATCAATCAAAACAATTCTTAAAACTTCCTTTATTCTCAGCATCCTTCTGTAGAATTACATCTCTGTGGCCTCAACTCTCTACTTCAACTGTCAAGCATTCAGTGCCAAATAGCAGGATTGATATTACATAACTGTAAAAAATGAATCAACCAATTAAAACACTTCTTAAATATTTAAATTTTTGTACTGGTTTGATTTTGGTTTCTCCAATTCCTAGTTCCAATCTTGGGCTGATCCTTTTGCTGACAATCAGACATTGTCTTATGATGATAAGATTTTGTTAGATGTTGATATTAATAATGATTATGTATCATTATCAATACCATTCATCTATAACTTTAGTTTCAGTTGCTGAAATAGCAAATAGATATTGAAATTCTGGCAATTTTGAAACATCATTTTAAGCTGATCCTTAAAACCACTGAAACTGTAGAATTGAATAACTGGAAGGACATGAAACAGACCAGACTGCACAAAACTAAGCATTTTAAGGATGGTGACTTTTCCTTTAAAATAAGAGACAACCATCATTTTTTATGACATTTTAAATGCAAAGTAGAAGAGAACTCAACAACCAGTACTCCAAAACTTTCAGAAGATCATCAGTTGTATGTGTTTTTAAATAGCTCCCATCAGATCGGCAATGAGGTCTCGCCAATTTACAGTTGACTAGATGTAACTGTAAATTCTATGCTAACAGTTTCTTCTCTTGCATTTCTTGCTTGTAGAACTCCCTTCTAGCTCCATGCTTTCCAACCAACTTTAAACTTGAAAAATTTAAATGTAATGTCAATTGCTATCATCTGTCCTCCTGATTACTCTTCTTTTGTTCTTGCTCTTAAGCAATGTTTCTTTTTCTAATTCTTCTACATCCAGTTGTCCAGAAGTAAGTTATGCTAAGTAAGGATAAGAATGGTTATAATGGTTGAGCTCAAGTCAGCCTTGTGCTGAGTTAGAATGACCAAAGTATTTACTTCATGAGTGGGGCAGCAAAACACATCTGAATGCTGTCAATGGAGAGCAGAAAGAGAAGAGTTCTGTCTCTTCCAGAAGTGGAGTAAAAATTTGCGTAGATGACCAAAAACCTTTCTGTTTCTTTTATTAATAGCATCATTGGAAAATGTATTTCTTATTTTTCTTATTTTATTTATTGATTTTTATTTTATTTTCCTACAATCCTCTCTCCATAATAATGCTTTTTCTCATTCTTTTGCATTCATTAATCCTTTGTGTCTTAGTGGCTTTGTAGCCTTGTTTGAATATAAAAAAATAAAGAGTACTCAAGAAGTTAAAAAGTGAAAATACTTTAGATACACACACACACACACACACACACACACACACACACACACTTATATATAAGTTTTATACTCCCCCTTTTCAGTGACATTATTGCTTTGTTTGATCATTATCTGGATTACTTCAGAAGTGTGCTGGTCAATCTCTCTGCCTCCAAGCAGAGAGGATCCCCAGATGGGGCTATGTCGAAGGGCACTCTTATCTCAGGAGACAGCTACCAGACCCCATTTTTATGGGGTATACAGGGAATTTTTGGCCAAGCCTGCAGGCTTGGATACTCCACAATAAACTCTGCCTTGTGCCACATCCAACCACATGGGGCGGTTAGTGAATATCTCATTATTGCATTGTTTTTTTTTCTTTTACTGCTACTCAATATCTACAACCTTGTTTACTCTGATCTCAAACAATGGAATGCAATTAACTTTCTCAGAATACTAATGAAAATTTATCAGTAACTTATTTCTCTTGCTTTAACCCTACAAGTCAGTTTTTTTTGGGGTTTTTGTCACAATTTCATGCTTTATTACTTCAGTAAAAATGAATGGTAGGTTTAAAAGATCATATGCTTAATCTGTATGAAGAATAAGTCATTTGTGCAACCCATGATATCATAGGTAGGATTTATTAAATGTATGTCAAAACCTTCTCTCTCATGATTATGTAAATAGGTGCATTATATATACTCAAGGCATATGCATACATTCCTTTTTTTTCTCCAGAAACTACAGATATAGGAAGTTGAATAGCACTATAGCATAGATTAAGTTTTCATTCAGTTATGGTCCAATATCCTCGCACCACAGTTATGGTCCAGGTTTAGAACCCAGGAAGAACAACACGAACACAAGAGTAGAATAACAAAGATACATTACAACAGAAATATAGTACAAGAAGTTGAAGGTGTTAGTAATGACTGTCCGTCTGGTTTAGAGTGAACTAATATTGTCTTGACTCGTTACACCATTCAACCCTTATACCTCTTGAGAGACGCAGTATTTATAGTGTCAGGGAGAGTCCATTATCATTATAGGTAAGTTCCCATAACACATTCACAAAATGCTATTTTCTGACACTTTCATAGCTGCAATAAAGATGTCAGTCTTTTGTTGGTTCAAACATGCCTCATCAAATACACAACTCTCACAAGTGCTGTAACTTATTAATAATGAACATCCTGGCCTTGTTCGGCAGTTTTTTCCACTATATCTGCTCTTTCCCAGAAACTGTAACTGAAGTCCACTCTGTATAAACCACAGAATGGCTGTCTGTGTTTTGAAAAAGCACCAATGTACCTGGGCAGGAATCTGCAACAGATTACCTGGCCACCCTAGTAGATGGTTATGCTCAGAAATATACAGCCAGCTATTACTTATTGTCTCTGCAATAAAAATCTAGATTTCCAAAAAAATGTGGGTACTTAAAATTTTGTGACTCCCTTCCCAAGATATTTAAATTAAATGTGATTCAAGAGTTTGTGATGATGATTTTTAAATAAGATTTGATTAGATAAATATGCAGTTCAAATCTCTTGTCGCCCTATTAGGACAAAAGGCTTCCTTTAGGTCAGTCATGGGCAAACTGTGGCTTGATTGATATTCTGAATGGCAGGCATAAATTCCTGAGGAAAATAGGGTTTTATTAAATTCTTGTTGATTTTGTTTCACTCACACATTCTCTCATACATAACCACATGCATAAACAATGATTAAATACAATGTTTCTTGAATTTTCTAACCTTTTTGTATATACCTTTTTCATCATTTTAAATCATTGGCAATTTTCACTAAAGATCATACATATAAACTTCATTTGGTGTAGAAACAGGAAACATTCATAATATTTTTTCTCTGGAGAAGAAATATACTTTTATGAAAAAAATGTTTGCATTTTCAAAGGAACAAATCGAAAACAAATCATATGTAATGGTGTGTATTAATTATACTTGACATCAGAGATATTATACCAAAATGTCAGGATTTTTTTTTTTTAATTATAGAAATACCGTATATACGGTATTATATGTATAAGCCTACTTCATCTATAGTGCAACCCCAGAATTTTTTCATGAACTTTAACCCCCCCAGAAAAATTTACCTGTATATAGTGCAACTGGTCAACTCTTAAAAAAAAAATTACTTGTGTATAGTGCAACGCCCCCCCCTATTTTTTGCATTAAAAGAACTGATCATAAAACTTGCACTATACTTGAGTATAAATGGTAATCTTTTCTCTGAAGAAAAAAATTGTCTTTCCCCATTTCTTATGCATATGCTCTTCAGTGTTGGTAGTGGCTGTAATAAAAAAAAAATCAACTTTAATTTTTTAGTGGCTCAAAAAAGGTTGCCCATACCTAGTTTAGGTCTTATTCAGGAGCTAACTTAAAATTTTTTCCACAGGGCAGGTTTTCAGCTAGTATGTAATGAGCTGGTAACAGATTCAAATAAATCTGATCCAATATTCTCTTAGAATTAATAAAAAATACAATATCTTTCTTTGATTTTTTTTTTTTCTTTTTAATAGGTTTTTAAAACTGTGATAATAGATAAACTTATGATTAAATTCATAGAATCAGTTTTATTTCTTTTTAATATTTTCAAGATGGCATGGTTATTTTGCAACTTCATGAAACAAATGTTATAATTATGCCTGTTCCTCTCTTAGCATGACCATTATACCCTGCAAACACCTCATAAATAACAGACTATTCTGTTTTTATTGCAAGGAAAGGTAGAAAAGACATATCAGAGATGCTACTTGGTTTCAGTGAGAAAATGAAAGACAGAAGATAGACATGTTTAATGTCCATTTCACTGAAATGGAAAAAGTTGCTAATTTCAAATCTTTTCATTTGTACCCCCTTACTTCTTAAAATAATGACCAGTATTCATATTTATGATTGTTATTGTAATATTTTGTTAAAGTTATTAAGCCCAAATATTTAATGATGCATCAAGGGAATTTCTACTGATATTTTATTGTTGTAGAACTCGCCATGAACTTATTCAATCATTAACTTAAGAAAATTAAAAAAAAACCATTAAATTTTCATTGGTATTTCTACCCCTATTATATAATTCTGCTTGTTCCTTCGTTTCTTAGCATATACGTCACATCCTGCCAATACCTTATAAATAATAAACTATCCCATTTTCATCATGCGGAAAGATGGAAAAGATATTTCAAAGAAACTGTTTGGTTTCAGTGAGGAAAAAAAGAAGATAGAGAAAGTGATAACACTTTCATATGTTTAATGTCTGCTTCAGTGAAATGGAAAATTTGTCATTTTTCATTTGTACCCTCTTACTTCTTTAAATAATAACCTACATTCACACCTGTGATTGTTATTGCAATATTTTGTTAGGTTTTAAATTCAAATATTTAATGATGCAATAGGGGAAATTCCATGGGTATTTTGTATTCATAAAACTCCAAAGGAGCTTATTCAATCATTAACTTAAAAATTATGATTTCAATATTTTGTTGACTCATGGCAATATGGATGTGCTCATAGTGGAATGGTTATCAGCATAGAAAATTGGATTTGAGCTGTTGCTGAGGCCCTCTGGCTTTGGTTGGCAATTAGGCAAGGAGAAGGACAATTCTGAATCCAAAACCAATTGGGTATGAGACTAGTAACTTTACCCTATAAAAAGAGTTTGGTATGGTAACCATTTCAGCAACATCAAGTGCAGGGAGGCTGTGACCCTATATTCCACTTGGAGTCTGCAGGGTTAACATATGTACAACATCATAGAAACAAAGGAAATTTGGCTTGGAAGAAAAAAGCTTTCATTATCTTGCACTACTTAAATAATAACTCCTAAAAAAACTAGGAAAAATTTGCAGGGAGGAAATATTTTTTGTTGATTAGCATTCTTTAGACCATCATTAAGCCATAACACTTGTCAGAATTGGAAAAGGTTGATTTGTTATCATCTTAGATGGTGGGGGGTCCTGTTTATAATATCAGTACAGTATCAAATCAATCCCCAACATTTACATAGTTACTGGCCTTAGGCTAAGTCACTCAGCTGTTATTTACAAGTGTCAAGTTTGAAACTGTACTAACATCATTGATATATGCATATTTTTATATTAAAAAAAATTAAGCTATTTCTAATAATTTTAAACATTTTTTATGGAATTTTTTTCCAGGGGCACATGCACAAACATTTGAGGTTCATAATTATTTAATTTAAATAAAAAATAATATATTTTTATTAATTTATGTAATTTTTTATTCTTTACTAAAAATGTATATACCCATTTGTTTGTTATTTAAGAGAAATCTTTCTGTAACCCTGCCTAAAAAATAAAAATGTCTGTTTTCATATGCAAATATGCTAAGGCTAATAACACTGTAAATGTCAGGGATCAATTTGGCACTGTTTCAATATTAAAAACAGGATCTCCATTCCCTTCTAAATTGATAAAACAACATATTTCAATTCTGCTGTGTGTCACAGCCTAAGGGAAGTCTGAAGAATGTTAATCTGCAAAAATTATTTTCTCAAAGAATGTTCCTTATTTTTTTTATAAGTGGACCAGTCTATTTAAGTAGTGCTCATAGTACACTGAATAATGAGGTATAATTCTGCAAAAAAAAAAAAAAAATTCACATCATGAGGGGGTAATAATTCATTTTTTCTTTCTTTTTTGCTTAGTGACTTGGTCATGTGATTACACAATTTATAATAATAATGATTAAAATAAAGATAAAATTTTTTTATAAAAATATGTTTGGTTAGTTGTTTTTAATGCCATATCAACCTCTATGGCTGGAATTGGAACTCTGCTCTCCAATTAACAATTCCGAGCCATTATCTATTACACCACTCATACATCCAAGCTTACAGCATTTGGTATTCCTAAGCAGTCACCCATCTAGCTACTGACCAGGTTCGATAGCCCTGTTGGCTGGGGTTTCAGAATATGCCAACTGCACTTCTGCAGAGGGGTAAGACACTGGCGACCTGTAATGTCTAGGGATGTGATCCTGATGGTTGAGGGCTTCAAGAGTCAGAGTTAGATATTTCTGATTCCCAACACACAACTTTGGCCCTTAGTTGAACTAGATGGGTGGTCAGAGGCCTGATGTGATTAATCGGCTAGTTGTGTCAAGCCTTAGCACCTATAACTATATCAATTTGTAGAGTACTTTATAACTAAATACATTACCCCAAATATACACCAGGATAAAATACCATCTCTATCCAATTTATAGGTGTTAGAAGGCAATGCCTGAGGGTCCATTGGTTCAAAAAGTTCTAGACCTAAACATGGCTATAAATATACCAGTTTGTACACTTAAAATTTTGGAAGTGCAACATATGGTTTAACGAGTGACAGTCTCTCTCAAATACAAGTATACTGGTCTGTGTAACCCTGACCTGTCAAAGCAACTGGGTTGCCTCCTTGACATATCCCAATGTTGGGCTCTGAGGTGGGTTGGGAGCACTGACATTGAATTTTTTCCACATAATAAATTATGAATAATCAAAATAAAAACCTCAAAAGATATCTTTCAGACTCTGATTCTGAAAAAGAATTAAGTACTGAATTTCCAAAATTTCTTGTGCTTGCATCTCTTGATGAAACTCCTCAAGCTAAACTTTCCCCTTTCTTAATTGAAAAAGTGCTATCCAGCAGGATTAACCCCCAAGCAGTTAGCAAATTGAGAAATGGTAATTTGCTAGTAGAAGTGGAAAATAGAAAACCCGCCGAAAGTTTAATCAAGATGAAAACTTTCCATAACATCAAAATAAAAACCTCCCCCTCCCCCAATGAAAGACTAAACACTTCTAAGGAAGTCATCAGAAGCAGAGTTGTCTCTGTCCACACCTGAGGAATTCACATCTGCCTTAGGAAGACAGGAGGTCAATGATTACCATAGAATCACAATAAAAAGGAAAGAAGAACCCTATAACAGACATGTATATCATTACTTTTGTCACACCTCAAATCCCTAGAAAATAAGTTTGGTACAACATTGAGCCAATAGAGCAATATATTCCTGCTCCACTAAGGGGCTTCAAGTGCTAAAAATTGGGGTATCATAGGGATAGGAGTCGCCCAATATGTGGAAAATGTAGCCAAAGCAATCCAGACCACATGGAAGAAGAATGTCACTATGAAGTAAGATGTGCTAACTGCCAGGAAAACCATCCAGCATACTCACAATCTTGCAGATTCTGGTAAAGGGAAAAAGAGATGGTCAAGGTGAAACATAAACAAAATGTCTCATTCATGAAGGCAAATCAAATTGTAGAATGCTACATGAAAGGCCTTTCCTATACAAAAATAATGCAAGGAAGAACTACAATGAATACCAGTTAACCTGATAAATACTGAGCCTTCATTAGGAAGCCTGTACACTTGGGACCAAATAACTGACACAAATTTCAGAACTACCCAAAGGACGTATACACCAAGGAGATAGTGCAGATCAAACCGTAAATAAAAAAATTGAAATAATAAATAAAAAAAAAACAAATACAATATCTACCACTCAAATACAAACTACTCCAACAAAAAATACACAATTTCTTACAAAGCAAAGGTCACAGCAATCTCCTATCCGTGCACCAAATAACATCAAAAATAGACTTAAGAACTTATCTCACCAAAACAAAAAAACAAAACCAGCCAAACAAAAACCAGAAATTCAGTGATCAAATTCCTACCCTAAAACAATTTGATAAATTGGAAGAAATGGAGGTGAATTCCAGAAACCACAGTCAAAACCTCAGTAAATTAAATCACAACCATATATTAAACTAAAACCCCAAAACATTTAGCAATTATGTATCAAATAATTCAATGGAATTGCCGTAGAATAAAGTCAAACATAAATGAACTGCTTCTGCTAAAAACAGACCTGTCACCAGCAGTCGTTTGCCTTCAGGAAACATTCCATAAGCAAAATGACAAATTGAATTTAAAAGAATAACATTAATACAGCAACACTTATTACACTGGGCTTTGAGCATTAAGCAGTACATCATCCTAGTTAGGAATGATGTAACTCAAAGTAAAATAAATTTAACAACTACTTTACAGGCAACTACCATTAAAGTGACCTTACACAGGTCAATAAACATCTGCTTCACAAAATCATAAGGCAACTCCCTGCCCCTTTTATGATACTAGGGGACTTTAATTGTTACAGTGCCATATGGGTTGTAAAGACGCAAACCAAAATGGAAGGACCTTAGAAACAATAATTTATAATGACAATTTATGCATTTGTAATGATAAAACCCTGACTTACATAAATCTGTTTTCTGGCAGCTACTCAGCAATAGACTTATCCATATGTGATCCATCAATTTATATGGATTTCTCTTAGAAGTTACTGATAGATGCTTGCAGTAGTGATCACTTGCCAATTCGGAACATAATGACAAACATCCTCTAAGTTGGAAATTAAGCAGAGCTAAAAAAAAAAAAAAACAATGTTCTGGAAAATTAGTAGAAGGAAAAAGCATTGAGGACTTAAAACATTTCATGGAAATCCTCTATAGCAAAAAGATGGATTTCAAAAAATTCAGCACCAAAAAAAGCCATCAGGCTAAGAACAGCAGCTCTGAGAGAATTTAACAACAATCTACAACCTCTAATTTGCTGTAATTTAAGCAACTCTGATCAAAAGCACAGAAAATAAAGAAACTAAAAAAGAATGCTAGTAAAACAGACTCAATTCTGCTATAAAACAAAATCCGTCTGGAATATGATAAAGAAAATAGCAGGCAAATACTAAACAAACACTGTACATCCCCTCTTGATGAATAAATCTAAAATAGCCAGAGAAAAGGATATCACTGACCAACTAACTAAAACAATCTCTAAAAATTTATCTACCAAGAATGCTAGCCAACAATTTCTAAAGCTCAAACAAAAAGTGGAAAAACAAAAACTAAACTTTAAATCAAATAATGCTGAGAGCTACTATAACCTACCATTCACTCCAGAGGAATTAAATGAATCTTTTAAAGAAAACCCACAATAGTGCTGTGGGCCCAGATGATATCCACTAGGAATTCATAAAACAGTTACCCAACAAATCTTTACAACTATTATTAAAAATGTATGGACAAATGGCAACTTCCCAAAACCTGAAATGGATGATTCAGACCCTGAAAACTACTGACTGATAGCATTAACCTGTTGCTCATATAAAATTATGAAGAGAATGGTCAACAAGTTGATTTGGTACCTGGAAACTAAAGGCTTAATCATCGACTTCCAATGTGCTTTTAGGAAAAAAAGAAGCACCATGGACAACTTAATATGCCTAGAAACCCTTTTTAGGGAAGCCTTCATTAAGAACGAACATCTCACATTTTTACTTACAAAAGACATATGATATGGAAATTTGGTATCTTGAAAGACCTGTGTGAACTGGGCTTAAAAGGAAGGCTGACTCAATTCATAGAGAATTTCCCTAAGGCCAAAGATTCTAAGTCCATATACGAACTATGCTATTAGAACTGCAAAATCAAGAAAGGGTTCCACAAGAAAGCATTCTTTTGGTAACTCTTTTCCATGTCAAAATTAATTCCATAGTTAAATCTCTAAGCCTAGGAGTGAGATTCCCCCGATATGTTGACAACTTTCTAATGTACAGATCTCAACATATAACCATAGAAAGACAACTCCAACAATGCCTCAATAAAATACACAAATGTGCCACAGAAAATGATTTTACCTTTTCCAAAACAAAACCAAATGCCTACATTTCTGCAAATTAAAGAAATTGCACATCTTCCCTCTGTTTAAAATTAGAGCAGAAATCCCAGTAGTGCAACAACACAAGTTCCTAGGCATTATATTTGATAAAAAAATTAACATTCATTCCCCATCTAGAATATTTAAAACAAAAATGTAGTAAAGTCCTGCAATTTCTGCATCTGGTAGCCCTACTCAATGAAGAATAGATTGACAAGGATTAATTAAATTATACAGATCACTACTTCATTCAAAACTGGATTATTCTAGTTTCATAAATGGGGCAGCCAGGAAATCATACCTGAAAATACTCAACGCAACCTATCATCAAAGCCTCAGATTAGTACTTGGAGCTTTTAGAACATCCCCAGTGGAGAGCTTATACACAGAAGCTAATGAAACACCTCTACATTTAAGGTGCACTAAACTGACACTACAGTATTATGTCAAAATGAAATCATGCCCAACTAACCCAGCTTACAGCAGTAACTTTAAATGTAATTACTGTAATCTACTCCAACAAAAAGAAAATACAATACACACCCTATGGACTCAGGATGAAATCCATTGCCAAAGAGTTAGGGACCTCACTCTCAAACATACAAAAAAAACCATGATAGCCAGTATTCCACCATGGACAATGAAGCAAACCAAAGTCTTGCTAGAATTAAACTCCCTAAACAAAAAAACCCCAAAAAGAACACCCACTCACATTCCAGGACAAGTTTCAGGGCATATTGGAAAACTATACTAACCATACACTCATCTATACTGATAGGTCAAAGTGTGAGGACAAGATAGGATGTGCAGCAGTGAGCCAAAATATTACCCCCCAGAAAAAAAGCATTTCCCAAAGAGAAGTTCTGCTTTCACTGCGGAGACTTATGTAGTAGTGCTAGCTCTCAATATTATCTCACAAAGCAAACAAAAAACTTAATTTTTTTTTAGACTCACTATCTGTCCTCATGACTTTGAAGGAAAAAAAAAGAACAACAACAACTTGCTTATTATCAAACTATTATGCAAAATGAGCACTACTTGCACATCAAACTATGTTGGATTCCTAGACACATTAGAGTAGAAGGTAACAATAAAGCAGACCTAGCAGTCAAATCAGCTTTAGATATGGATGGAGACTCAAGGACCAAAATCCCATATACCAACTTTAAGGAGGTCATTAACAAATGCATTAAAAAAGAATGGCAGTGGTGCTAGAACAATAACCCACACAATAGGTTCTTCTCAATTCAGCGCAAACTAGGAGAATAGAAGTTGGCTTTCAAAAAATCTCGAAAGGAAGATGTAGTACTGGCCCACTTATGCACTGGCCACACAAGAATAACCCATTTGTACCAACAAAGATCAACCAGTATGCCAAGCATGTTAAATGGCATACACTATTAAACATATTAACTAAGTGTTCAGTCCTTGCTCTTTCAAGACTAAAATGCTATAATATAAACATGTATGAGCTCTTTGAGAAAGCGAAAGCAGATGATATATCATGTCTAAAAACAGTGGGCTTCCACAAAAAATATAGACCAAATGAGAATGTCAATAAAATCGTTTTCTCTACATACTGTATGTCCAAAAATACATCAATGAAACCAGACTCTCGACAAAAATCCTCTTTACAAAAATGCGTCAAAGAAACCTAATCTACAAACCAATTTCTTAGAAAGAATAAATATTCTATTCATACAAATTTGTTAAATAACTCATTGAGGTTGATATGCCATAAAACAAAGCAAACCAAACCAGGACTGATGTAGCCATAAGCACAGAAAAAGTATGACTAACCATGAAGAAAATATGGGATATTGAAGAAAGGCTTTAACAGACTGAAGATAATACTATGTCAAAAACAAGAATTTGCAGTTCTTTTTCATGTGATAATATAATTTTAGCCACTAGAATCTCCCAGAAAGACCTAGAATATTATCAAATGTCTGATACTCCAGTGGCTAATGTTTTTCTGTCTCTAAAGTTCCCAGGTGAATTTTCATAACTCAATCCTTACAATATGATATCCTTGGTTAAGGTATGCATATTGAACCAGCGAAAAGCTTTTCCATTGCAAATGCTATCATTTCCTATCTGTGTGTCCATTTGCAAGCAGATAAGTAAACAATTCCTGTCCCTTGTGCTCTGATGATCAATTATGATTGCATCTAACTTGTTCCGTTTGTCATTCTTCTCTTTTGTCCAAATGACAGGAGATATGTTCTGCAAGGCAGCACCATGAGATGAATGATATGGGGGTGGAGGAAAAAAAGCATGAAATTCTACATTGATTGTATGGATGCTGGCAATAAAGCATACTGTATCCTTAACGCTTGTAAGTGTTTTCCCAGCTTCTCAGATGACGCATCTTCATTTCATAAGTCTTTGTCACTCAGATCTGTGAACTGTTCTACTAGAAATCATGATAAATGAGAATTTATCTGTCTTTTTTTTTTCTTTTTTTTTTTTTTTTAAGTTGTTGTACACGTATCTTTGTCCTCAATTGGCTCTGAAGAGCAATAACCGGTTAGGCAATTTTTATCGTTTTTTGTTTTTCAATCCACCTCTTTGTGGAGAGTAATTTTTGTCTTATCCTTGCTCTCCTTTTCCTTTTGTTTGATATATCTTTGTATATATTTATATATAGTTTTAAAGTGCCCATTTTTAAAGACCTAATAAAATAGCTGGGAATATCAGGTGCTGTATGCTTGGATGTGTGGGTAGTGTAATGGATAATGGTTGAAATTTTTAATTGGTGAGCCAAGTACCAATTCCTGTTGGGTTCCAAATACACTTTGGAAAGGTATGAATTCACCTCTTCTTCTCCAGCTATGGGTTTTAGTTTTCTCTGGTCAAATATTTCATATTTCATGGAGATGTTAATTCCTAAGCAGGAGACACTTTGATTTAAATGGTGTGTGTTGCAGAATTTATTTATTTATTATTTATTTTTTTTTTTTTTGCATTTTTGTAAATATTATCTGTTATTGGATAAAAAATATAGTTTGAGTATGTTTTTATATGGTATATATGTAGGTATGTAATTGCATCAGAAATAGGGTTTCTTCCTTTTATAAACGTCTTTTTGTGGAAAAACGTATGCCTTTCATAAATAATATTTCTGATTCCAAATGCCTACATTTCAGAACAAAGAGATATATTACTTACTGATTGGTAGGAGAAGAGTGCTTCCTGTTAAGGGCTATAACATAACCAAAAGAAAAGAGAATAGTTTCTTTTTGAAAGCCTAGGTTTCTAAAGGTGCCAGTCAGCTGTTGCTGCTCCTAGATTGCTGGCTGCTGATACTATGTATTTTCTCTACAGCCAATCATCTGCATTATGGGTTAAATACATGTCAGCTATATAGTTAAAATTTTAAATAGCAAATTCCACTAATAACTGTCAGGCTGTGAACTTTCTGTGTTTTTGAAAGATTTTTTTAAGAAAAGCAGCTAAAGTCACTTCCTAATTATGCTTACAAGTGGTTCATTGCCTTTTGGAGAGTTGGTATGAGTTTTAAAATTAGTTATTTCACTCGAGCTAGCATTAGTAAAATAATCAACAGAAAGTAATTTGCAGGCAGAAAGAAGAGATTTTATAATTCTGCCTAAAATCTACTTTCCTATATCTTGTCTGTTGTCTCTTTTTACCAATTCAATGAACAATATATGACTCTGATAATTTCCAAGAGTAACCTTATTAAAAACCCTAAAAGTGCATAAAACAAAATGTAATTTAAGAATTGTAATTTTCATTAGTATTCATTTAACTACAATTTAATCCCATCTTTACATTGAGACATTTTAACTAAAAGGATGAGACCTTGCCACCAATCTAATACTATACTGTACTTCATAAAGTCCAGGTACCATTAGAACAGTCACCATAAAGATATTTATAGGAAAGACACAGGGAAGCTATATTACAGCATTTGGAGGATGGCTGATGCCAGATCAGGACTAATAAGATGGCAGATTATTCTTTTATCAAGAGTCTATAAGTACCAGACCATGTGTGGCAGCAATATTCAATACATGGATGAATGGTAGAATTATAAATGTGTAAGATAGATTCTGGTGCGAAAAATTATGAAAACTAATTTAATTTGTATATAAGAGGAAATTTCTTTGTTGAGTCTGAAACCATAAAAATACTATAAGATGCCCAAATAAATCGCTTATAAAAGTTACTATTTATTCTGATTTCAAGTTTTATAATCTTTGCCATTGCAGTTGACTTAATGGAAATAGATGTAGATGTTATTGTTGTCATATCAATGTTTGATGCAACAGCTTTTGAAGTTAGCTGACAAAAGTTATCTGCCCTTGCAATGACACATGTTACCTGTACTTTTATTTAAACAATATAAGCTTAAAACTGTTGTGTGTATAAAAGTAAGGACTGTTGTTTCCTGCATGTCAGTAACATATTTACTAACAGTGTGTCTGTTCTGCCATGTTTGAGTGGCTTCCCTTTCACTTTATGATGTCTACATTGATAATTTTGTTGAATCATTTCTATCTTAGCTATGGAATTGTTATTAATTGATAATGACAGTTGTTTTTAAAGGTGTAGCTTTTCAATTCCTCATCTCTGTTAAAGTATTCTTGTGTTTCTCTGGAAAGTTATTATTTTTGTTTTTTTTCAAACTGAATGGTCTTGCATGAAGATTCATTTGTGCTTTATTAATTTCTTACACAGGAGAGTTCTCCTGCTTTTGACATGAGTGGAAACTGTCATGCTTAACTACAATTGAGGACTTGAGAAGAATCATGGTTTTCTATGATTTGGCATTAAGTGCAATTTTTGTCTACTATGATTTACAAACCAGATGTTCATATAAATATCAATGAAATCACTTTATGCTGATGATCATTTGAATGTTTAGAATTCAACAGGAAAATGATTGTAAGTTGTTAAAATGTCTATAAATATAGTTGTTTTCCTTTTTTTCATATTAAAATGTTCAGATTTTTTTCTTTTATTCAGAGAAAAAAAAAGGCTCAGTTGAATTAATGCCTATTTTGTGCATAATTTTGCAAA
The DNA here is from genome assembly GCA_903632075.3 of Acanthosepion pharaonis. NCBI lineage: Eukaryota > Metazoa > Mollusca > Cephalopoda > Sepiida > Sepiidae > Acanthosepion > Acanthosepion pharaonis. The sequence goes on along the minus strand of CAHIKZ030005520.1, from coordinate 393,205 downwards.
TTATTCAATTGATGTTTTTGCTTAAATTTCTTCCCAATGAAAGGTGTTTGCTAAATTTTCATATATTACTGCTGATGTTAACTTTTATTTATATTGAAAAAAAAAAACTCCATTATTGCCAAAGTAATTTTTATTTTCTATTAAAATTAGCAATATTAGTCATATAATTATTGAATGTCTTTCAAAGATTAATTGCAGAAACTACCAAGTTATTTCTTTTTGTGCATAAAAAATATCTAACTTGTATAAATGTCTTTCTCTTTCCACACACACACACACACATATATTGTGTATTTAGGCAGTAATCCTTCTTTCATGCAAGTTTCATTAAATATGTCAGATAAGGTGCTTTAAGATTTTTATATAATTTCTCATATGATCTTATAATTTTTTTTCTTTTCTTTTCTGTAGATAAATTATACAAAAACTGTCCAAATGTTTTATTTCCCCAAGCACTTTTGGCTATACATTTAGCCATTTTCAAGGATGAAATATATTTACTGTTAACTGAAAACAGATTGTTCTATGTATATATTTAGTATTATAGAATATTTTATTTTCAAAACACTGTCAACATATTGTGTCCATGTTCATAGCTGATATTATTAAGTGTTGTTTCTTTTTTTGTTTTTATTAATAAGGCTTCCATTATTCTTAAACAAAGCACCTTGTCTGTCATATTTAATGAAGCTTACACACACACACACACACACACACATATATATATATATATATATATATATATATGCGCAAATTTGTGTAAACAAAAAAAACATGTATACTTTTATGTATGTACATAGATGGTAGGTAGTTGAATGGCAAAATGTAAAAAATCTGATGTAATGTTTTGTCCTTCAAAAGGATTTTTTAGATTAAATGTTTTATTAATGGAACCAAATACATATAGGGGTAGGAATAAAAAATTATTAATAAAAAATTTGGTGGTAGTCAAGAGAAGCATGCTGGATGCAGGAATTCTTAATGTTATATTTAGGTTTTATATTTCTGTCATCTGATATGTCTAGATGCACAGCCTAGCCAACCTTGTTCAGTTTCTTTCCAGTTTTTGTTTTTGTTGCTATTGTTTTTGAATTTCCTACATAATAGCAGTGGTTTTGCCAAGGTGAAATGCTGTATGATCCTGAGTGTAAATTTATTGTGGGAAACTCAGAAATTAGTGCACTTTCTCATTTTAACAGATATATTTACCAAAATTACGTAAAAATATCTTGAAACACAAGAGTAAATTTATTCACTAAAATCAATATTGGCATCAACCATGGCCTCCAGATGACTTTGGAATCTCCTGCAACTCTTCTGGGGAGTTAGGTGGCCAGATGTAAGAGATGATGTGTTTGCAGAAATTGTCTTATTTGTGTGGCATGTTGCAGAGTCTTCTTGCTAGTCATAGGGTTTTCCAGTAGCCACCATCTTGACCCATGGCAGCACTTTCTCCTCAAGACACTTGATGTAGGCATCTGTGTTGAGTCTGAGGCCCTGTGGGAAGATGAATGATGTCACCATCACTAGTGATCACTCCAAACACCTTTATAATCACCATTAGACTCATCTAACTCTTTCCAAATTCTCTGCATTGTCCTCAGATAGATTGATACCCAAACACACCGAAATGTTCGTACTGGAGCTTCTGGTGCAGATCCCAAGCAGTACAGCATGCTGTTTCTAAATTTCTGGTGGACTGAATTGCATCATGATGTTCTTTTTCTCTCTGATGGTGCCCAACTGACCCTACTATACTGTGCAGTCAACAAAATCAAAAACAAACACACATGCACAAAATTAAAAGTATAAAATGGCATCAATTTACCTATCACACCCTGTATATGAAGTAATTAAGATATTGGGGAGTTTAAAAGCATTTTCAATGTATTTCACTTCATTTTGTAAATATTAAGGGCTACAAATTATAAGTGATTACATAGAAGCCAATAATTATTCTGGATTTTATTTTGCTGTTATGTTGCAAAAAGAAGTTCGAGATCATTTTTATTAGAAGAGCATTTTAACATCTAGATGTTCCTTTAGACCAAGCATGGGCAACATTTTTCAAACATTGGGGCTGCATGAAGCACAGTTCATCATAAGGCAAGGCTGCACTACTAAAAAGAATTTTTTCATTACAGATACCGCAGCCATGTCCCCCCCCCAAAGGGCATGTGCATATAAGCATCTGCCTTAGAAAGGGAGAAAAATTTCTTTTTTTTCTTTAGAGAAAAGATTCTATAATTTAAATGTCGAACTCATGGACACATGGCACAGTGATTAAAGCCATTAGTTAGATCCAGTGACAGGACCCAAAGTTTGTGAGTTCAATACCTGGTTAAGGCAGTGGAGAACTTGGAGAGGGGAATTAACAGGAGATAACTGATAACCCATATCCATTTAGACATGGCACTTGGAACTAGAACCATCTACCCCAGTGAGCAAAATAAAGGGTTCCAGTTCGACATTCCAACCACCTGAAGAAGGTCAGAGCATACAATGGCTGAAACATTGTGATAAATATGGCAACAAAGATGAGGACAATTGTTCGAATAATGTAAATAGTGTACATAACCTCATCTCAGAAATATAGACAGTGTTTACACTTATGAGCTTCCTTAGTGAAAATCACCAATTGTTTAAAATGCTGACAACATTACCTTCAACAAAATGTTACAAAATTCAAGACATGTACTTAATCAATGTTTATGTATGTGGCTATACATCAGTGAACAAATGAGAATGAAAAGGAAGCAAACATTTTAACAATGTTATTTTCATCATGAAATTAGGCATGACATTCAGAATGCCGATTGAGCCAAATGTTTGTCATTAGTTGTTAGTGTATAGGAATTTAACATCTAAACTGGTCATGTGTTTATCTTTCATGTTTGTCTTTTAGTCTTTTAATGAAGTTGCCAAAATTCTTAATATGCAAAGAGCCAAGAAATGGAGTTGAAACATTTGCTGCAGTTTTAATCCTATTTCTTTTGTTCAGAAGTGAAAAGAAAATTTGGATCTTTCGTAAGTCAGTTAAATGTAATCTTTGCTATAAATCAAAGAAAATAAAAAATAATTATTCACCAAAGCATTTTAGAAGTGGTTTACAGGCTGTGGATTCCATGCCATTAATTTATAGATAACCAAAAATAAAAAACATTTTGAAATGTTTACTCTAAAAATTTAAGGATTTTATTTTAATTTTTTTTTAAAAAGAAAATAAATTCATTTAATCTATTTCAGTTACACCTTCAGAAAGGGAATCAGGTTGGTTTAATAAGAAATGTTTCAGCCTTTTAATTTTTTTTTCTTTATCAACTTTTTTTTTCCATGAATTAGCATCAAATAATCTTCCATTTGTCTTAAAGAATCAATATACTTCCTAATGCCAGTTTCTTCAGCTTTTTTTTCACTTAAGTCTTTCAGCTTTATTCATTTTATTAAGTATAATTTGTGCATTGATGAAATTGGTTAAAAAATTAAATTTAGAGAAATTTATTTTAAGTCTGTGTGAAATTATTTAAGTGTTTAATTAATCAATTTGATTAATAAAATTATAAAATTATTCAAATTTATTTAAACTAATTAAATTTATTTAATTAAAATTCATTTCAATTTATTCATTAAAGTAACAGCACTCATTAACAGACAGGTTAGGTTTAAAACTCCAATTTCTCCACAGGGAATTGTCCAAGAAAATAGGCTAGTGGGTTAAAGTTTGTGAATTTGGTGACATAGTAATTGTGAGTTCAATCCCTGGGGTGGGTAGTGTGTACTCAGTGGAAACAGAGCATGCAGTACTAAAAAAATTAGACAGGATATGCCTAAACATGGACAGGGAAATGAGGATAGTCTACCTCCAAAGATTAAATAAAGAGTTCAGATCAAAATTCCTTGATGAAGGCTGGAGAGTACAACTGCTGAAACATTGTGATAGCAACAATAATATGAACGTAAATAGAATAAACAGTTTATTAATATATTTTATTATTTATTTTCATTTGCAATTTATTTATTTATTAAAATATTGAAAATTTATTAAATTATTAAAATAATAAATTTATGATACAACATCTACTATTAGTAATAAAATGAAAATAATTTTGTGATATTAAATAAAACTCTGTATGGTTCTTACATTTCCCACCAGATGTGAAAAAAAAAAGACTATTAAGGATTGAGGTTAGAGAAAAGGCAAGATCTAAACACAATTCCTCATTAACCTAGAAAAGCAATATTAACCCTAGAACACTAACGATGGGTATATAGTACCCAGCACGAATTTTCCTATTTTTAATTACAATTTTCAGTACCTGATTTTCTTACCTAAATAATGTTTTTCAGTTCCTATTAATGTTAACTCAAAGTACAAAGTTTGAAGTGCCTGCATGCAAAATATTTCAAATAAAGATTTATACCTAATATTTTTTGATATTTTCAAAATCGGGTATGATATACCCATGGTTATTAGTGGTGCAACTTTAATTGATGGTTAGTGTTCTAGGGTTAAGAAAATTATTATTGAATATAAAATGAGTCAAAATTATATTCAGACTCCAATAGCTAAATGATTAAGTATTTAAAAGAGACAATGCAAGAAAATTTTAACCTCAACAACAATCACAAGTGGGCCATGTAAGGATCATTCATTTCCTTCATACTTGAAAACTTGACCAACTTCCCTTAGTTCTTCCTCTATTTTTTACTATCTCTTCCTGGCCATATGGGTGGAGGGTTTCTTCTTAGGGGTTTGTAGAAATAAATCTATAGTTTAACATTTTTTCCTGTTTTTCTCTTCCAATTAAAAAAAAAAAATCATTACAAATATAAATGCATATAAAATAGTAGAAATGTTATCTTTTGCAGCCAACAAGTGAACTTGGAATAGTTCAAGCTTTCAAGAGTCAATGGCTTATCATTGATAACTAGACTATGTAAGACTCATTACCTTTATACTGAAAAAGTTAACTGTTACACTGTTTTATACTCTATTTTTCATTCTTTTCTTCTTAGCTCTGTGGCTGAGGATAGGGGTTTATTAGAGGTTTAGACAAATAAATCTGTAGTTTGGATTTTTTATGAGGTAAAAATCTAGTAAAAACAAAACAAAACTTTATTAAAGTTAATGTTTTTATTTACCCTATTTACATCATTTGGGCTGTTCTCTTCATCTTTATTGCCATATTCACAACATTTCAGCCATTGTATGTTCTGGCCTTCTTCAGAGGATATATGCTGGAATTTCAAATTGAACCCTTTATTTAGTCCATGGGGTAGATTAACACCGTGAATATGGCAATAAAGGTGAGGACAACAATCCAAACAATGTAAATAGTTACAATACCTCATCTCAGAAATATAGACAGAAGTTAATATTGTATTTAATAAAAAGCAATGTTGCAAGCAATGTGCCAAAGAATAATGCAATTAAGGATTAAACCAAACTTCTTTTAATAGTAAGGTTGATTATTTAGAAAAAATGTCAATATTCAAATAGAGAACAACATTTCAAAGAAATAATTCTTGTTCATTGTTCACTTATGAAACTTGACTGTGTGTAGCAAATAGTTTGTTTTTATATAGTCTATGTGAGTGCCTGTAGAAAGTTCTTTTATTAAACATGAAGAGATTTTTCCAGAAATGCTAGACATTAGTCGCACTATGGTTTTCATGGCCATTTATGTCATTTATATCAGGTCAATCTCTACAAGTGTTACTGGTACTATTTAATCCAGTAATATTGGTACTCTGTGTTTGGGCCATTAGTGACTAAACCAGTTCCCCTACCAGGCTTTTCTAGTGAGGTGGGTGGCTAGACATCCAGCAAGATTAAGACAACACCTGTCAGAGGGCTGATGAACATTCTTGTAGCACAATGGGGTGGACTGGGATCCAGAGCTACATATGCAGCCAGTGTAGTAATGACAAGAAATTTCCCGATGGAACCAATGGCCACATGTACTTGACCAAGGTGAACCTTCAAATTGGAGGACATCAGTTGTGGTCTGATCTGAGAAGGATTGGGCTCCACCAGGTATACTTGCCCAAGACATGTGACACATGAATGAATACATCTTCAGCTTTCAACCCAGATATGTAGAGAGAATTGGTCAGGTGTTCGGCTGGGTAGCAACCCCATGACCATACCTGATCATGAGATTGATGATGATACCATAGTTTCTAATAGCAATTCCAGTTATAAAACAAGGGTGTTATTTCTTATATCATTTTTTTTGTGCTTTATGAAATCAGTAAAGAGAAATGCTGATAGTTATTTTATGCTAGCATCATATTCCCTCAAAAAATAATGACAGATTATTTGTATATGAATCAGTACTTCTGCTTCAATTTAGAGCATTGCTTCCAGTTCCTTTACATTTTGTAGATTTTTTTTTAAAATCTTTTAATCATTTCACCCAAGTAAGGCAATAAAGCAACTAAGATGCAAGAGGTTATTGAGTGGAAAAATATCAGAAAAAAACATTAGATAGAAGACAGCAATTGACATTTAAATTTTTGAAGATAAAAGTTAATTGAAAAGCAAAAGCTCAGAGGAGAGTTCCACAAGCAAGAAATGTGAGAGAAGAAACTGTTAGCATAGAAGTTATGGTTACATCTATACATTTTAACAGTAAAATAATGAGACCTAGCTGCCAATCTAGTACTGCACTTAAATATGTAAATTTGGGGTACCAAAGAGGAAAGCTCATCAGAACAATTACCATTAAAAAAAAAATATTTATAAAAGAACAACAACAAGGAAAAAAACATTACAACAGTGTGAAAGTGACTGAAGCCGAGATTACTATGTCAGGACCAATAACATTGCAGATTCTTTGGATTTTTATCAAGAATCTCTAAATATATAGCAGAAGCAACAGACTAGATGTGGCAGAAATATTCAATACATGGATGAATGGTAGACTTATAGAGGTGTAAGATAGATTCTGGCAAGAAAAACTGTCTAACACAACAGCAAACCAATTTTCCTTGCAGCGGATTTAGCAATTGACTCAATATCAAAGTTCCACTACATATTAGTGGAAAACATTAGCCCAAGAAGGTGCACTGAGTCGCTCTCCTGGAGGTTAGCATCAGCCATACTTATGGAAGGCAAAAAAAGTTCTCTAAGATGATTAAAAAATAAAAACAGTTTCATTTTGAAGCTGTTAAAATTAACAAACCATTTCTTGCCCCAGTTAACAACAGAGTGAAAGTTATTTTTGAGATCAGATGGAATGAGTATTGTATCTGTATATAGCATAACATTGTATTTACAAGTTAATATGCAGTGAAATCATCAGAACACTAGTGAATATGTTACTTATCATCATCAGGTAGAATCAGGGTAGAATTTGGTTGTTACACTCCTTCGCATCTTTTGAACAGGAGTAGAGGTTTATCCCTTGTTTCCTGTTTAGGATTGGGTTTTCAGTTCCTTCTCCTAAAGTCTTATTTTCTTTCAACCCCGGTAACCACTTGCATCTTAGTGACATTATCAACTTGTTTGGGGTGAAATGATAAAAAAAAAAACACTTTTATGCCTCTTTGCTTTAGTGTGACAATTTATAGATGGAGAAACCTAAGAAAAAAAAAAGATACCTTGGGCAATCTTGGATCTTTGTGCCCACAAAAAAACAAAGTGTCAAGAGGACTGTTTTTTAATTGACACAGCTATTATTTTTACTACCTTCACTCCTCATCAATGTTTGTTTTAAAAGCTATGATTAGAATTGTATTAAAACCTAAACAAATGATGAAAATAAGTTTATGCACTTTTTGTTCTTGAGAATTTACAACAAAGATATTAAACACTATTAGATTGTTTATTTAAAAAAATAATTTTATATTTACAACATTCTAAAAACTAATACAGTTAGAACTAATGCAATGCAATATTTATCAATTACCAATTTATAAAGAAATAAATATGAAAATTTTTTATTCATAAATTTATAAATGCTTTTTAAAACAAAATGACTGGTGAGTGAAGTTATTTAAAATAATAATAATGGTGTTAATGTAAAAAAACATCTTTTTGACACTCCATTTTTTTTTTTTTTTTTTTTTTTTGCAGGCATGAAGGTCCATGTTTGCCACATCTTGATTGTTACCAATGTTGATGATGATTGAAATTCAAAATTAACCTGTTAATCATACATCTCTCTGCTTTTGCCTGATAGAATTGACAGACAGGGAAACAGAGAAACCTACAAAAATGTGCTTCTGTTCATTATTGTAGCTAATATTTCAAAGCACTTTATTTGAAAGATCTCGAAGAATCCAAATAATGTAAAAGTTTCTGTTTAAAATCACTCCCACTAAAAGAAGCACAGGTTTATGCTCTCATTCATTCTTATATAGTAGATTTATTGAAAATGTTAATGACAAAAACATGATTACTTTTGTTTTTAGCTTGCTGAATCTGGGAGACATTGTTCAGATGCTAGAAATCTCACTGCTGTGCAATTCTTCTATCAGTTGACTGCATTGTGGTAAATGGGTGTTTGTTAATAGAAAATCATTTTTTATAAGCCTCAGTAAAGTCAGGTTGTTTCAATAATTGATTGATAAGTGGCTTTCTATTTTGTCAAAAATACTCTACAAGGATCATCTTATGTGCATAAACACATATGATAAACAAACTCTGTAACAGTCATGTGATATTCATGTTTCCCAGCATGCTCTACAAATTCCAAATACTATAATTGTAATGGTCAACCTGCAGGTTTATTAAATATTGATATTAAATGCAGCATATATTGGCCAATAGATGAATGGAACTTGTTCCAAATTCATTTTGTTGCTCGTTTTGCACAAAGTAATGGCTGGCTACTCATTTCCAAGCACAGCAACCTGCTAGAGTGGTTAGCCATTCCCTGCTGTAGGAACCTGCACAGGCATATTTTTAGAGGTTTATCCTTTACTCCCTGTTTAGGATTGGGTTTCCAGTTCCTTCTAAAGTGTTTTCATTCTCTTTCACTCCCAGTAGTTCCTTGTGTCTTAGTGGCATATCGCCTTGCTTGGGGTGAATTGGAGAGAAAGAAAAAAAAAAACACTCACGAAGCCCAACTGTGGTTTATATTATAGCTATGCTGAGTAAACCTTAGTTGCAGTTTCTGGGAGAAAGACAATCATCTGGTGTGATCATGGCTAGCACAGAGTCACTATTCATTAAACTAATAGTGACTCTGTGCTAGCACAATCATCTCTGGCCTTTTAAACAATTCTATCTACCCAATTTCACTCACAATGCTTGAGTCAACACATGGTGTGGTTTTCAAACACTTTCCAAATGTCCTTCGTGCTGGTAATGGGTGCACTATAGAAAAAATGTTTATTCTCCCATTTCCATTTCTCCCATTATAGGCATTATTATATATATAATAACACCATATTTCACGGACAGAACAGAATAGCTGGAAGTCATACATATATTTATATATACATATATACATTTTCCTCACTCAGAGAAATTATAACATGTATGCAACAACAAGCAGTGTGTAAAAAAAAAAAAAAAAAAAAATAAATAAAATAAAAAATAATCTTTACTTGTAATTCCAGTGGTTTTTTTATGAACTTAATGGGGCCATGTGGATTTTCTTGTCAAACCTACTGCTTTGGCTTAGTGACATCCTTCTACACTGGGCTTTACATCACAACTGCCCTTCATTATTCTATCCCCTGATGTCACTCATCAGCCATCATGTGACCCTCATGACTTCATCTCAATGAAAAGGAGATAATCACTTTTTGTATCCTTACATTGGGATTTCTTCCTCAGGCTGATAATGTCAAGAAGTCACCTTCCTGACAAATCAACCCTGCTGAGGTTTGAATCTGGGTCTCATGGTTGGAAAACAAATGTTCTAACCATTCAGCCATGTGCCCATAGCTTAGGCAAAATATCTGTATTGTATTCAACAGGATATTTCATTTTTTTTTTTTTTTTTTTGGTGTGGAGGTGATGCAAATTTTTCAATGACACTCTTCATAAATTGGCTTTTATGATTCCTTTGTGATGTTAAGCCATATTTCATGAAATTTTCAAATAAAAATCAAACTGCTAAAAGGGTTTGTACTTAACGTCTTCAAAAATAATAATTCTCTTTGATCGATGGATAAACTTAAACCATATATCTACAAAGCTTCATCTTGATATATACTGTTATCTTTCTTTAAAAAATCAGATAAATGGATTTAATTTAATCTTGTTTTGTATCTGGAAATGGTATGTGTTACAATTCTGTCTCAAGTTCAAACTGATACTAGTGATGACACAAATGCACAGTCAGTTGGCAATAAAAACAAAAGGGGTTAAAATAATTATTGTAAACCATGGTGTCTTAGTTTATATCAAATCCTGGAAACCAAATGATACATTAAAGTCTTTCCTTGGACATTCAAAAATGGATCCCTTATTTTTCAGTTTAACAAATCTCAGTGATTTTGATGAGTTTGAACACATTTAGAATATTATTCTCACTTAAGTTTTTGTCTTTCAGTAGAATAAAATTTAAACCTTCTACAATTTTCAATATAAACAAAACTAAATAGGTTCACTAGATATGAAGTATTAGTCATAGCAGTGGTGTAGTAGACAACATGAAAAAAGTTGCATATTTCAAAAATTGATGTTAGATATAGTAATGAATTTGGTACTATGTTTAAAAAAAAAAAAACATTCTTCATTACTTATCCTAACATGAATTCTATTTTGGATGAGGAATATGAAAATATTTCTCAGACAAATGCTATTTTGTAGGCATTTCTTTTTTTTTTTTTTTTTTTTTTTATATATTCATGCAACACGGTTTTGGCATCTCCTAACAAATTAATTTAAAACAGATCGGCAAGTTATGCTATCCCATAATGCAATATAAGCACAAACAGAGAAATCTAAAATATTTGTTTGCACATCTCCCAATGGACAAGTAGTTAGCAATTTAGGATAATAGATAAACCATTACTACTGTTGTAAGTTTTATTTTCACTGGGCATTAAGTTTAGGGTAGCAGATATTTTTATGCCTTGACATATGGTTTCTCTATGAACTTAATGAGGCCATGGGCTTTTCCTGTCAAAGCTACTGCTCTGGCTTAGGGACATCCTTCTACACTGGGCTTTACATCAAAATGGATCCCTTAGACAAAACCTAATGGTAGTAGCTGGTCTTGCAAGTTAATATTATTATAGTGGATCTGATTCTCATTTTGTGCCTTTGCCTAACTAATCTACTTGACAACAACTGAGAAAATATCTTTAGAAAAATTTCTTTATTTCAGGTCTTCTTACTCTGGGGATATGATTCTTAATCAGTGAAACCTGTAATTGTCCTAGAATAAATGATGAGCTATTTTGCTATTATATTACAATATACTGGCATTCATAGCATATAAAAATAGTTTTAAAAAAATAAAAAATAAGATATCCCAGTCTGAAGTGGTTAATGTCCTCTATAACTGCCCAATCCTCCACTTCTAGCCTTGACTGAGTCCAAAATTATTGACTTTTTTTCCACTCTGCAGCCATTTCCCACAAATGCAAGGTCACAAGCCTATCACTATTTCCATGGAAATCTCTATTCTTTAATGCCACCAGTTCTGATCTTTAGAGTTGAGACCCACCTTGCTATATCCACAGGGTTGAATCACCATCATTCCTTATGTATTCTTTCAATAAGGATGTTCAACTCAGAAAGTTTTTTTCTCAAGAACTACTACTTTGTGGAACAGATGCACACATCAATGCCTCCTTAAATACTACAATGTTAATATCTTAAAGTCTATGATCAGATGTTATCTATCCATCATGTCCTTTTAATCATCACTTCCTACTTCCTCCTCTAGTGTGTTCAATTTGCTCATCTCATTCAGTAACCCTCTACCTAGAATGGCTCTTGGGCTGTGTATTTGGTGAACTTTAGTAATATATATATATATATATATATATGAGAAAGCATCTGTCAGTCTCAGGGAAGCTAAGGAGTATACTCAGATAACTAGTTAATCCCTATTGTAGATGCTTGCTCAGGCACATTTGTGTTTCTTCAACATCCATAGTGCCAACCTGTGGCTTATACTTCAACTATGCTGAGCCTTTGTTATAATTTCACTGAAAAATGCATAATCTGGTATGTTACAGACAATTACTGTAGCACAAAGTTTTAAAAAAAGCAACTCACCATCTAGAAGACACCAGGTTTACCATTCCATAGTAGTCAGATTCTTTGCAGAGTCAAATACATGATTTAAAAACAATAACCAACAGTGACAAATGCCAATATACAAATTAACAAGATTTAATTATAACTAGACAATCCATGAAAACATTTAGGCAAGAGAATGCATGGAAAGATGTATGCTATACATTTCTGTGTGGAAAGAAGTATACTTTATTTTGTGAGGGTAAAAGTTGAAACAAAAACTTAGCTTCAGTTCTTCTGAAATAAAATAAGATTTTTTTTCTTTTTCCTTTTCTCTCTCTCTCTTTTTTTGTTTTAAATCAGTTTGTTCACTCTAGTAGCAGTGTTCTTCGTTCTGTTCCTCTTTATTCAATGTTGCCTTCATTAGTCAGTTATGGAGATTCACCACTACATGAGTTGTATATTTAGCTATGCAGGATTCATATTTCGGATCTTTACTCAAATTGAGTATATCACATATGCCTTTCTTAGGTGACTGTCACATTTCGCCATTCACTATGCCTTTAATGTAAGCAGCCTAGTGTTGAGTTGAATTGGAGTTCATCTTTTATTGTGTGATCTCTCTTGCTTGACTGTAACAGGTAGAAGAGGGATTATTCTCACAAGACTCATTCTGTCCGATTCTGTGCTTAAAGTTTGTGATTTGAGGATGGCATTCCTTCTCTTCAGTTTGGAAAATCAATTTACATGAGAATTTAATAGGTGATCCATCTCCTTCAAGCTTCAATATCCCAACTGGTTTCTGTTGATCTTTTCCTGGTCTATTGTTCATATTTGGTCATGTGATTCATCAGATGTATGAGATTCTATTTTTAGCTTTGGCTCACACCTGTTGCTGTGGCTGTCAGTCCCTTTGACTTAATTGTCTTTGCATTCAGTATCTATCCAAATAAAGAGGAGGAGTTTCCATGTTACATTATTAGACAGATGGAAAAGAACAATGGGTCATTAAGTATAGATTGTCTGTAGGTATGGGTTGTGAGTTGTGAAAAACCATAACAGGTGTGATCAGTAGTTAAACACAAACCCTCAGTCATGATGACTTGTGACTTCATGCCAGCACAACTATTGAGTGCTTCTGAGCAGTTTCATCTACCCAGGTTCACACACAATGTTGGATTAAACTATGTAATCATTTTTAGGTACACCCCACCAGTGTCACTTGCAGAGATTGTCCTCTGAAGGTAGATATTATTAAGAAGTTACTTATCTTTAAATATAGAAGCTGAAAATACCAATAAGAATATCTGGCATGCAAATGCCTTCTCCTTTTTATGTATGTGAAAGAGTACTTAACTGTTGTGTAATATCAGTTCTCCTATATGGCAATCAATGCTGGACAATCTCCTCACAAATGAAGAAGAGACTTGAAGCCACAGAAATGTGGTTCTACATGAGGATGCTGAGAAAACCATGAACTGAACTTGTGAGGAATGACAAAGTTTTAGAGAAAATGGAAACAAAAAGGACACTTTTACATAGCATCAGAAAGAGATAACTGAAATTTCTAGGGCACATAATGAGGAAAGAAGGCTTAGAAAATTTGACACTCACAGGACATATAGAAAGCAAGAGGGACAGTGTAAATTAATGCATAACCCACCTAATAGGCTTGTGTAAAGTTTTGGTAGAACTAAGAATGGGAGATATAGCAAAAAGACAAAATTTACTACAAAGGACAGGAAATTGTGGAGAGCCATGATGGCCAACGTCCTGAAGTGATATGGCACATAGAAGAATAATATCCAGTAGTTTATTGATGAGGCTGTACATAGTCAAATTTTATAATTCCTCAGTTTTAACTGGCAGTTTAGGTGGTGTAATTTTTAGTTAATAGGACAGAAAATGTAATCTGAGAATGGAGTTCAAATTCCAGTTGGGACAGTTTGTGTTCCTTTTACACTAGCGCCCTTGGAAAAGGCATGAATTTATCTGTTCTCTTACCAGCTATGGGTTAAATAGCAAGGTAAACTGATCTCACTAGTCTCGATTAGCAACCAATTTCTGAATTCAAAACCAGAGAGGAGGTAATGTAAAAGCCATTCCACTCTTTTGCAAAAACAATCATAGTAGTATCCAGTTTACAGGTATTTTTTATTTATTTATTTTTTTTGATCATTTCACCCCAAGAAAGACAATAAAGCCACTAAAATGCAAGGGGTATTAGAGTGTTAGAGAAAATGAAAAAAACATTATTAAAGAGAGACAACAATAAAAGAACAAGAATTAAAAACATGGAAAATGATTGACATTGTGTTTACATTTTTGAAGATTGAAGTTGACTGGAAAGCAAGAATCTGGAAGTGTGTTACACAAACGAGAAGTGCAAGAAAAGAAACTGTTAGCATAGAACTTAGTTACATCTAGCCATTGCAACTGTAAAATGATGGAACCTTGCCACCCGTAGAGTATTGCACTTAAATTCATAAACTCTAGGTAGCATTGAGGAAAGTTCATCAGAACAATTACCATGAAAGTACTTATAGAAAAAGTACAAGGAAGCTACATTACAGCAGTGGGAAAATGACTGAAGACAAGATGCCAGGTCAGAACCAATAACATTGTCAATTATACTTTGGATTTTATCAAGAATCTCTAAATATATAGCAGAAGCAACAAACAAGATGTGACTGCAATATTCAATGCATGAATGAATGGTAGACTTCAATACTATTAGTCTTGATCTGGTCACTTCAGTCACCGCCGTAAAGTTGCCTCTCTGTGCCTTTTTTTTTTTATAAATATTTTCATTGTAATTGTTTGGATGAGATCTTCACTATGGTACCTAGACTGTATGACTGGTGGTAAGATCTCATCAATTTGCAGTTGATCTAGCTAGATGTAGCCGTAACTTCTATGCTAACAGTTTCTTATCTCACACTTCTTGCTTGTGGAGCTCCCTCCCAGATCCATGCTTTCCAAGCAACCTTAATCTGCAAGAGTTTAAATGCAATTTCAATTGCTATCTACTATCCTCCTGATTGCTCTTTTCTCTTTCTACTCATTAGTAATGTTTCTGTTCCTAATTCCTCCACACCCTGTAAATCCTTGTGTGCTAGTGGCTGTACTGACTTGCTTGAGGTGATACTGATTTAAAAAAAAAAAAAAAAAAACTTACAAATGTGTAAGATAGATTCTGGCAAGAAAAATTTTCCAGCATACTACAGTGAACCAACTTTCCTAGTAGTGACCTAACAATTGACTCAATATAATCTTTTATATTATAATATTAAGAAAAGGAAACCTTGATCACCTACATCCCAAAGGAACATGGCATTTAAAAAATTATTTAAAGAAAACTCCAAAAGCATCTTAATTTATCTGGAATAAAGTATGAATTTTAAACTGAGCATGGCATTTATTGTGCTGCTAATGACAGCACATCACGTTTATTTATATCAAAGTATCTGCAAAACTGACATATTTTCAAAAAGTAATCAGCCTCTTTTCTATAAAAAAAATAAATACATTTCTGTAAAGGAGAAACGCTTGTATTCTGGATGTTCTTCATGATGAATTAGACATCACTAATGTCAAATAACTGATGTGTCCATAATAATTCAATCTCACCTTGTCTCATGTTTTGTTACTGAAGACATCTTCCTCTTTGCTAATTGCTTTTTCTGCTCTTAGCTTTCATTTTTATTATTCTTATGAATCACGTACACATTACCCAGAATGCCTTGCTTGCTTACAACCTGCTGTGAGATCAGCTTCCTGAAAGATGAAAGATGGCTATTTTTACTAATTACCAATAACCAAAACAGATGGAAGAAATTTTAAAAAGCAATGTTTTTGCTTGTTCATTTTTTCTTTTTATTGTTTTTTTATTATGTTGAAAACACAATATTTTAATATTCAGTTTTTCAGTTATAAACTGAAGTGCCAAAAATTAGACATGGGTATGCTAGATAATTTCCCTCACCCCCATCCCCCTACTCGTGGAGTCAGCTGGATGACCTTTGTGTGATGTAATAGGTAAATAGATAGTGTAGCTGTGACACCCATGGAGTACAGACATGATTTAATATCAACTGACTGCTGAATGGTCCTTGGTTCCAGAAAGATTGGTACTGTATTTTCAAGGTGTTAACTGCTCAAGGATTTTTCTCATGCAACAGTAGCAAATGTATATTAGGAATATCTGAATTGTGGAAAGACATCAATGTCATTCAAAATATGCAGGCCATGCAAGTATTGAACTACTGGCAACTGACGAGGGCGATAACAACCCAACAAAGAACAACATTGGACCAGATCCCATCCCAATTCAACACTGGAGATGCTCAATTCATCAGTTAATACACTGCATTCCATAGGCTTTTTAGTCATTGAGTAAAAAAGGAGATGTCATTATTGAGACAAAGGCATTGGTTGCTGCACCTCACCTTTGTACAAATTAATTGAAACAAAACAAATTATTACGTTATTTACTTTTTTTTGTATTTTTCCAATGAAACATAACCCAGTGTACATGTTAGTACTTTGTATATCCATTTCGCAAAGTCATTCCTTGCAGATTGACCACAGATTCTCAATTGGATTTAAATCAGGAGAGTTTCCAGACCAATCTATAGTACTTTGATTTGCTCACTGGTAAGGCTTGCCAGTATGTTCATGCAGTGTTATAATTTTCGTACGCTTTCTTGGAGTAACATCCATCACAGATAATAGCTGTAGGACAACTAATTGACAATCAAGACAATAATGTCTGGTTGATGAAAATATGATGCAATCATGGATGATGTAATATTTTTCAAGGCCAAACAAATTTCATCATGCACCCCAAAAATAGATTCATATTACTGCACACTACTACAAAAAACTTAATCTGAGGAAAAAATAGAAATCGATTATACCCTGTCACTCCAGTAGGTCTAAAACTGACCATATGGTGAAAGAAAGGAAACTAAAGTGGTTGTTTCAATTAATTTGCACAAGAGTTTAAGCTAGAGAACCTTTGTTATTGGATTGCAGAATGTTGGCACTATGTTGCCTGAGCAGATGTGCTAAATTTTCAGCTTGTTCAAAAAACAGTTAAGTCTGTGTGAGGACAAGATCATGTGAGGTCATGGATCCAGCCTGTTAGCAGGATGCTGCTCATGCTGGTAGTGGCCCTCTAATAGTCTTTCACACCCCTTTTTATGCATGTGAAAATACCACATACTGATCTAGGACCAATTATCAAAAATTCATCATGGACAACTGGCAAAAAGAATAGAACAAGTACATAAATAATAAACTCTATAGAATCCAACCAGACATCAAAGTATAGCAAAGTGGTTATAGAAAAATAAGAATAGGGAATCAGTACTAGCTTGACTCTGACTTGGCCACACTTCTATTACCCTCAGCTACATACTAAAAATGGAAGCTTCACTTATATGCTATACATGTAATGAACAATATACAGTGGAATTTATTATTTACATTATTCAGACTATTGTCCTCATCTTTGTCGCCATATTACAATGTTTCGGCTGTTGTACGCTCCAGCCTTCTTCAGGTGGTTGGAATGTCGAACTTAACCTTTTATTTCACTCACAGGGGTAGACTGTTCTAGTTCCACATGCCATGTTTAATGGATGTCAGTTATCAGTTATCTCCTGTTAATTTCCCTCTGAAAGCTCTCCACTGCCTTAACTGGGTATTGAACTCACACTCTTTGGGTCCTGTCACTGGATCTAACCAATGCCTTTATCCAAAACTGGAGAGGCTGGTAATCGGATCCTGTGGAATTTTACAAGACCTGCAAACAAGCTATTTTCTGCCAGTATTTACTTTCAAGTTCAGAGTTACTTTTTCAGCTGTTGCGACGGAGAAATAGTTTATGAGCCATTTCTGGTTTTTCTTTTGTTTTCTAAACTTGTTAATTAGAAATGTATTCTTGATATATTTAGCACAAATAAAGTCCTTTCTTTTTAACTTGCATTTTTAACTGTTGCTGTGCTCTAAATCACATTTTCCACTTCATCAGCATTTTGAAGAAGGCCGGAGTGTACAACGGTCAAAACGTTGTAATAAATATGGTGATGAAGATGAGGACAATAGTCCAAATAATGTAAATAATACCTCATCTCAGAAATCTAGACAGATACAGTGGAATTCAGTTATGTGACATGCATGATACTTGCTTAGGTAATTATGTATCTTTCAATACATGACTGATGAGGCCAATTTTTTTCACGCAGTAGGTTGCCATTTTTTTCTGCAGTAGATCAGTTGCCATCAAAGGCTATAGAACCTGGTCTGTCCTGCTATTTACCCATAGCTGAGGGGGGAGAAGAAGAGGATTCATACCTTTCCCAAGGGTATTAGCACGTAAGCAAATATAATGGATTTGACTGGAATACAGTGGAATACATACTTATAAAATGTATAGATTTAAGTCTAATCTGTGAAAAATATTATCAAGCAAATAGTATGAATGAATTCTTCAAGAGGATTGATCTAAAAATAATTAAATTTCTTAAGGAAACCAAGATATATTAAAAAATTTAAATAATGAATAACCTTGACAAATAATCAAATGAACGAAATAAAATAAACTCCAAGTGAGCTTCATACCAAAATTATTAGCTTTAAATGAACTCCTTTACAAAGGTTATCACTTCCAAGTAAATGGTACTAAAATATTATTCCCAAATTAAATTTAATACACAAACCATGATCCTCATTCAAATCTTATTTGGCATGAAATGAACTAACAAAGATTGATATGCCTTTAAACCCAACAATCAATCAATTATGTGTTCCATATTTCTTGGTGATGCTGATTTATTCCAACAAGTTAATGTTAATTCCTATCATGTGTAGGTGACATGAAAACTGGTTCCAGTTACTCCATTGATCCCTACCAGTTTTAAACCCCACTGATCATGTATGGGACATGTTGCAGATCTCACTAAATTTTCTGCTGCCAAAATCATGGACAGCCATGAAACATACCTGGATAAATATGCTTAAACAACATTTCTAACACCTTGGAGATTCCATACTATGTTATATAGCTGATATTATTCAGGTGAAGTTAGGAGCTATACATTATTAGGTAACTCATTTTAATTTTTTTGGCACTTCAAGTTTAACTTGATTTAAGACTTTTTTTTTTTTTAACCAGTAACACTAATTCAGACCCAGTACTACTTGCCACATGATCAGGTATTTAGTGAATAAACTAGTTCCCACACCAGGTTTTTCTGGTGAGGAAGGTGGCTAGAGATTAAAAACAAGACCTGTTGAAGGGTGGCTGTACCTTCTTGTAGGGGTCAATAGCCATCTAGTGCAATGGAGTAGACTGGACACCATAGTTATATATGCAGCCAGTGTGGTAATGATGTGGCATTGCTGGGTGGAGAGCTTCCTAGCCTGAAGTCATTGACCTGGACAGAGAGTTACTGCAAGGAAAAAAAAAAATAACAAGATGTCCAAGACCAAGGCAAGCTTTTCAAATGGTGGACCTGAAAATGAATGAACTCAGCCAGGTCAACTTATCGAAGACTGGCTACATATGAATGGATTCCTCTACAGCTTTCTATGTAAATATGTGGAAGAAACTGGTTTGGTATTCAGTTATGCAGTGACCCACAACCACACCCAGTCATGTGATAGTGATGTTGAAGTTTGAATTGTTAACAATTACTATAGCTTGCATTTATAAAATCATGAAAAAATAGTAAGTAGATAGGTTCACCTATTGCCCGTTTCACACTCCTTCTTTGTTCTCTTGAACAAGAGTAGAGGTTTATATCTTGTTTATTGTTTAAGATTGGGTTTCTGATTCCTTCTAAAGTCTACTTTAACTCTATACTTCTAACATCTCTGTCTGAACACTGAAATTTTATTTATTAATTTTTTTTCTCCTCAATAGTAGATAGGTTTGCCTATCGTCCAGTTCACACACCTCTTCAGTCTATTAAACAGGAGACATTTTTTTCTTGTTTCTTTCAGTTTTCTGGTTCCTTCTAAAATCTTTTCATTCTCCTTCACTCCCAGTAGCTCCTTGCCTCTTAGTGGCATTTTTACCTTGCTTGGGGTGAATTGATAAAAAAAAATGGATAATTTAATTATGTTGTCATTTCATATTTGCATTATGACTAAAGCTACACTTGGTCTTCAAATTTAATACTGAATTGTTTCCTTTTTCTCTTTTTTTTTTATTTGATATTTTGGATGAAAGATTTTCTCAGTATTATTTCCATCTTTAAGAATATCTAAGCTGATTTACAAGTTGTCAGGCTCAATGGTCATCAATTTGCTGTCTGTCGCAGTGGTTGTTAATTTTACGCAACCAAATCTCCCCAGAGAAAACATGTGCATAACTTAAAGAAAAGCCAGCCAATCTAAAGTTACTATTGTTAATCAAGTCTAATCATTATTTCTTGCAATATGATAATTTTTTTAATTCAGATATTGGTCTTTTTTTATCATCAAACTAAAAAACATTTTCTCAGCTCTTATCAAAATGATGCTAGCTATTGTGTATACTTCCAACAAATCATAGAATTTGTTAAAATCAATAATAATACATATATAAAAAAAATTTGTTTGTCCACAATAAAGATGTTGAGCCAATTCATAACATCAGCTGTATGACTGTCAGTGAATTTTGGTTGTCCTTTTACCTTCTGAGGCTGCAAGCGACCAAATACATTTGCACACATAATCAGATAGCATTGTCTTTCAATACGCAATATTAACTTGTCACATGACCAGCTTAAGGCACCAGAAATCTACAACTTTGTAAAAGTTGTTTTTAAAGAAGGAGTGAGAAAGATAACTGTAAACAGTGTTCATCCATATATTACAAGCCAACCTTCACTAGTCAATACCTCAACTTCAATTTCCACTGTCCATACAGTGCAAAGAAATGGATTGTCTGATGCTTACAACACCATTTCATAAGTGGAAACCCAGACGCATCCCAACAAATGATCAGAACCAAATACACCCTTCAGAATAACAAATAAGTCTGTTTTTATGTTAAGAATATATCTAAAGGGATTCAGAAGATATGCAGCCTATTCAACACCAGAACAATATTCAGAAGCAGCCTACAGATAAATCTGTCAAGATCAACAGAGAGGAGAACATGACTAAAAACTGTGTGTATCCAATCCCTTGCAGTTGTGACAAAGAATAGATAGGTGAAACCAGCCAATTTCTAAAAGTAAGACTGGAGGAGCATACAAAAACTTTAATTAGTAGTGAAGCAAGGAAATCAGGCATGGGTGATCCTATATGGAAGAGAAACGGTAGTCGTCAACCGTTATGGAATAAAGTAAAAATACTAGACCAAGGAAAACAATGGAGAATCTTAAGAAATTAGTGTATATGCAAAGCTATAACAGCCACCTCAGTAGGCTTAACATGGAAATAAATAACTCATGGCAGCCATTAATAAATAAAGAGAAACAATTATAGAGTGATACAAGCTTAAGAGCAAGGTTAAAGCTGCAGTAAGAGAAGCAGCAACAACAGTCAAGCTTGACAGTAAAGCTTAAGCCACAAGAAGATAAACAGTAAGCAGGCAATAAAAACATTAGGTTTAAGGCTCCAAATTCTAACTTCAGCATTGTCTCATGGGTCAATAGCCTAAAGGATTAAGGCATTGGCTCATGAATTTGGTGAAATAGTAATTGTAAGTTCGATCCCAATTGGCAGAGTGGTACAGACTCACTGGTAAAAAAGGTGCGCAATAACTGAGTAGTACTAAAATAGAACATAAATAGATAGACATGGACAGTGAAACAAGTGTACTCCTGTAGATTAAATAAGGGGATCAGTTTGAAATTCCTTGACACCCAAAGAAACATTGGGGCAATAGCAACAAGGATAAGGACATTATTCTGGCAGTAAATAATGATGACTCCTTATCCCAGAAACTTAGACAGAAATTAATAATGATTATTTCATAGTCTTTAATGGATCAAATCAAAGTAAAATTCTTTGATGGGTGTAAAGAAAAAGACCATTTTGGTCTATATCTTTAAGATCCGACTAAATCATTTTTGAAAAGGAAGCTAATCTATCTTGAAAAGAATCTGATTGAATTCCAGGTCTACATTACAAGTGACTTAAAGAGCTTAAGTTTCTCATCTTGCTTTTTTATTAAATTAGATTTGTTTTCGTACGGACATTTATATCATCCTCCGTGATGCAGGATTACTAAGCTACTAAGAAATGTATTCTTTAGTTCTGGCTGGAAATCAGTTTAGTATTTTAAAAAAATGTTTTCAACTATCAGCAATATTGATCTAGAGCCAAAACCTCAGAATTCTTGGTAATTCTACACTCCAATGAATTGCGGTTTTTGCTTTTCCAGTATCTTATCTGATTGGCTTTGCTTGTTCTAAATTCATTCCATCATGTGTGTGTGTGTGTATATATATATATATATATATATATATATATATACACACACATATATATATATATATATATATATATATATATATAATGAGAGAGAAAGAACAAACCTGGTAATCGGTAAGAGTAAAGTGCCAAAAACCAACCAAAACGAAACCTGCCAAAGAAGAAATCATGGAAAAGGGAAAAGTGATACCTACCTAAACAAAAATCTTTACTACTGAGTATCCTTAGAAAGCAACCTAAAGGCAAAGTGATAACAACATATTGGTTGTTATTGTGTATGTATGTATGTGTGTGTGTATATATATATATATATATATATATATATATATATATATATATATATATATATATATATATATATATATATATAATTAGGCATGGTGAAGGAATAGGATAGTAGCTCAGATTGAGGAATGGAGTTCAAATTATATGGATTCATACTTTGAGAAAGATATGAATCCATCTATTCTCCCCCCAGCTAAGAGTAAATAGTAGGACAGATTGGGCCCTAGACTTAGGTTGCAACCAGACTAGGAGAAGGACAACTTGGAATTCAAAACCTGAGGTGGGACATTTGGAGACCTTGTGGCACACTATGTGCACCAGTTCTCTCTGATTGGCTCTTCCCCAAAAATGTGTGGTTGGTTCTTTTCACCAATATAATCATTTATGTGTGAGTAATCTGGCTTTTTGGTTCAAAGAAGTGAGTTGCTGTACCCTCATACACCAAAAATAACTGGGGAGTATATATATATATATATATATATATATATTTTTTTTTTATAAAAAAAATTATAACATAAGTATGTTATAAAATTACTACAAAAATAGCTATTTTTGTTTCAACACACTCTGTATCTTATCAAGTGATGATAACATCATCACTTGATAAGACACAGTGTGTTGAAACAAAATGCCTATTTTTGTAGTGATTTTATAACATACTTATGTTATAATTTTTTTATAAAAAATAATTATATCTGCTCTACTTTGTATTGAGCACTCTTTTAAGAATAGTAATTGTTGGTTAGTGGAATTCATTCTGTATATACCAATTATATATATATATATATATATATATATATATATATATATATATATATAGCTGGCCACTCATGTTTGAGGATACCCATCTACTAGAGCAGCTAGCCAATCCCTATTGCAGACACTTACTTGGGTGCATTTTGTGTTTGTCTAACACCCACAGAGCCTACCAATGTATGTGTGTCAGTGTATTAATAGGACATAGAATTGTGATGAAATGGAAAACTGCTATATTGAGTTGATTATGCATTTTGCTTTTGTTGGATATCTTTCCTCAAATGAGAACAAAGGAACTGTGTGTGTGTGTGTGCGCACACTCAGTATTAAATTGTTAATACCTTTCCCATTAAGCTGGCATCCCTCAGCCAGGAAGTTAGAGTTAGGATACTCAAATCATTGATACAATTAATTTGTTTCTTTTCTTTTTTTTTCTCTCTTCATTTTTCATTTCTTTTTTTTTCACTCTTCATTTTTCATTTCTTTTTTTTTCACTCTTCATTTTTCATTTCTTTTTTTTCACTCTTCATTTTTCATTTCTTTTTTTTTTTCCACTCTTCATTGATTCTTTCTTTTTTTTTTCACTTGTCATTGATTCTTTCTTTTTCTATTGCTCATCATTGATTCTTCTTTCTTTCTTTTTCTATCGCTCATCATTGATTCTTTCTTTCTTTCTTTCTCTATCGCTCATCATTGATTCTTTCTTTCTTTCTTTCTCTATCGCTCATCATTGATTCTTTCTTTCTTTCTTTCTCTATCGCTCATCATTGATTCTTTCTTTCTTTCTTTTTCTCTATCGCTCATCATTGATTCTTTCTTTCTTTCTTTCTCTATCGCTCATCATTGATTCTTTCTTTCTTTCTTTCTCTATCGCTCATCATTGATTCTTTCTTTCTTTCTTTCTCTATCGCTCATCATTGATTCTTTCTTTCTTTCTTTCTCTATCGCTCATCATTGATTCTTTCTTTCTTTCTTTCTCTATCGCTCATCATTGATTCTTTCTTTCTTTCTTTCTCTATCGCTCATCATTGATTCTTTCTTTCTTTCTTTCTCTATCGCTCATCATTGATTCTTTCTTTCTTTCTTTCTCTATCGCTCATCATTGATTCTTTTCTTTCTTTCTTTCTCTATCGCTCATCATTGATTCTTTCTTTCTTTCTTTCTCTATCGCTCATCATTGATTCTTTCTTTCTTTCTTTCTCTATCGCTCATCATTGATTCTTTCTTTCTTTCTTTCTCTATCGCTCATCATTGATTCTTTCTTTCTTTCTTTCTCTATCGCTCATCATTGATTCTTTCTTTCTTTCTTTCTCTATCGCTCATTGATTCTTTCTTTCTTTCTTTCTCTATCGCTCATTGATTCTTTCTTTCTTTCTTTCTCTATCGCTCATTGATTCTTTCTTTCTTTCTTTCTCTATCGCTCATTGATTCTTTCTTTCTTTCTTTCTCTATCGCTCATTGATTCTTTCTTTCTTTCTCTATCGCTCATTGATTCTTTCTTTCTTTCTCTATCGCTCATTGATTCTTTCTTTCTTTCTCTATCGCTCATTGATTCTTTCTTTCTTTCTCTATCGCTCATTGATTCTTTCTTTCTCTTTCTCTTGATTCTTTCATTCTCTATCGATTCTTGATTCTTTCTTTCTTTCTCTATCGCTCATTGATTCTTTCTTTCTTTCTCGCTCATTGATTCTTTCTTTCTTTCTCTATCGCTCGTCATTGATTCTTTCTTTCTTTCTTTCTCTATCGCTCGTCATTGATTCTTTCTTTCTTACTTTGTTTATCGTTCGTCATTGATTCTTTCTTTCTTACTTTGTTTATCGTTCGTCATTGATTCTTTCTTTCTTACTTTGTTTATCGCTCGTCATTGATTCTTTCTTTCTTACTTTGTTTATCGCTCGTCATTGATTCTTTCTTACTTTGTTTATCGCTCGTCATTGATTCTTTCTTTCTTACTTTGTTTATCGCTCGTCATTGATTCTTTCTTTCTTACTTTGTTTATCGCTCGTCATTGATTCTTTCTTACTTTGTTTATCGCTCGTCATTGATTCTTTCTTACTTTGTTTATTGCCCGTCATTGATTCTTTCTTTCTCTATCACCCGTCATTGATTCTTTCTTTCTTTGTTTATCGTTCGTCATTGATTCTTTCTTTGTTTATCGTTCGTCATTGATTCTTTCTTTCCTTATCGTTCGTCATTGATTCTTTCTTTCTTTATCGTTCGTCATTGATTCTTTCTTACTTTGTCTACCGCTCGTCATTGATTCTTTCTTACTTTGTCTACTGCTTTCTTCGTTGATTCTTTCATTGATTCTTTCTTTCTTTATCGTTCGTCATTGATTCTTTCTTACTTTGTCTACCGCTCGTCATTGATTCTTTCTTACTTTGTCTACTGCTAATCGTTGATTCTTTCGTTCTCTCTTTATCTATCACTCGTCGTTGATTCTTTCATTCTCTCTTTCTCTATCGCTCGTCATTGATTCTTTCTTTCTTTCTTTTCCTATCACTCGTCATTGATTCTTTCTTCTTTCTCTATCGCTCGTCAGTGATTCTTTTTCTTTCTTTCTTTCTCTATCGCTCGTCAGTGATTCTTTTTCTTTCTTTCTTTCTCCATCGCTCGTCAGTGATTCTTTTTCTTTCTTTCTTTCTCCATCGCTCGTCAGTGATTCTTTTTCTTTCTTTCTTTCTCTATCGCTCGTCAGTGATTCTTTTTCTTTCTTTCTTTCTCTATCGCTCGTCAGTGATTCTTTTTCTTTCTTTCTTTCTCTATCGCTCGTCAGTGATTCTTTCTCTATCGCTCGTCAGTGATTCTTTCTCTATCGCTCGTCAGTGATTCTTTTTTTTTCCTATCGCTCATCATTGATTCTTTTTTTTTCCTATCGCTCGTCATTGATTCTTTCTTTCTTTTTTTTCCTATCGCTCTTCATTGATTCTTTCTTTCTTTTCCTATCACTCGTCAGTGATTCTTTCTTTTTCTTCCTTTGTTTATCCTTCGTCATTGATTCTTTCTTTATTTGTTTATCGTTCGTCATTGATTCTTTCTTTCTTTGTTTATCGTTCGTCATTGATTCTTTCTTTCTTTGTTTATCGCTCGTCATTGATTCTTTCTTTCTTTGTTTATCGCTCGTCATTGATTCTTTCGTTTTTTCTTTCTCTATCGCTCGTCATTGATTCTTTCTTTCTTTGATTATCGCTCGTCATTGATTCTTTCTCTCTTTATCTATCGTTCGTCATTAATTCTTTCTTTCTTACTTTCTCTATCGCTCGTCGTTGATTCTTTCTTACTTTCTCTATCACTCGTCGTTGATTCTTTCTTTCTTTCTCTATCGATCGTCAGTGATTCTTTCTTTCTCTATCGCTCGTCATTGATTCTTTCTTTCTTTCTTTCTTTTTCTATCGCTTGTCAGTATTTTTTCTCTCTCTCGTCGGTGATTCTCTCTCTCTTCAGCGATTCTTTCTTTCACTCTCTCTCTCTTCAGCAATTCTCTCTCTCTCTTCAGCAATTCTCTCTCTCTCTCTCTCTTCAGCAATTCTCTCTCTCTCTCTCTCTTCAGCGATTCTTTCTCTCTCTCTCTCTTCAGTGATTCTCTCGTTCTTCCTCTCTCTCTCTCTGTCTTCATTGATTCCTTATTTCTCCTCACAAACTGATTTCAACTATTTAATTTGATATACATATGAATTATTCTGACTTGTTAACATCTACTTTTACCTAGAAATTAAACAAAATATATATTTTATATGAATTTTTATCTGGGCCCATTGAAGAAATGGTTTGAATTTAAGCAATAAATATTTATGAGTTCTTCCTTTACAAGCAGAAGGAGTCCACAAAAGAAGCAGTTTTGTTTCTACTAGTTTTGTTTTTCTGTCTTCCTGAGCATTCTCGTGTTTTCATGAAGTATTCATTATTTGTTTATAGTGAAAGAATAATTGCAAAACTAATTGCCTATTAATATATCCAAATGTTTCTTGCAGGAATACTTCTTAGATAAACTTCTTTCCATGTGATCAGCCATGTCAACTGAGCACATTAATGGCACTTATCCGCTTGAAAACTATGGCGCCATTTCCAAACAGCCAGAAGACAAAATAAGGATTCTGGAGACACCTGAAGATGTAAGCAAAATTTTTTTTTCTTATCCTTTCAATTTCTGTCATTTGTTTCAACACCTTGATTAGAATTTTTTATTTTCATTGAAAAAAAATTGTCAATGTTTGTTTTTTTTTAATTTCAAAATTATTTTTACAAATGTTAAAATTATGTGTACTTTTTTGAATGCAGCAATTTTTATTTTTTCTACAATAACAATATTGGAAAAATGTATATATGCAATATGTTTTCATGTCGTCATAAAAAGTATATATGCAAAATCTTGAGTTTTTAGGTCATAAAGCTGTATCTTTCTAAATGAGCTTTTATTACACTAGGGAGTGATGATAATTTCTCAGCTACTTTTCAAAATTTTAGGTTTTCTACTTGAAAAATATGTAGAGCAGTTTTTGTTTCAAAGTGCAAGGCCATTTTCTTTTGGCTGGGATCAATGCATAATATGTGTCCTACTTATGATTAATGGACAAGATGT
>CAHIKZ030005520.1:292500-360000 GCA_903632075.3 Acanthosepion pharaonis | reverse complement strand
TTATTTTTCATTTTCATCACATCTGACGATGTGTGTGGCCAGATTAAGGGCCATTCTTAAATATAAATGATACAATGTTCTTGTATTGCCAAAATTTCCAGAGATTTCTATTCTGGCAAATATCGGAGCTCTTTTTTAGTATAAGCTGTCAATTTTCTGAAGTTATAAGATAACACAAACCATAATTATGAGTTTGAAGACAGAGGATTTAAAAGACATCCCATTAGAAGAAATTCAATCTACTACTGGCCAGACAAAGGAAACATTACCAGATTCAAAATCATCATCTCCTAAAGAAAATATTTGTAAAGAAGACATACCAAATGTGACTATCTGCAGTCCTAATGTAAGTTGGTAATTTATTTGTTTTTTTTGCTGCTTGTGTATAAATTAGTTTGTTTTTCTGCCTGTCTGAAGTCATTTTTTTTTTTTTTTTAACATTGAGGTGGTTTTCTTTTTGTTTTGACATTTTTTGGGGGGGTGGGGGGGTTATGTCTGTAAAAAGTTACTAGTTATCTCTTCGTTATTAAACACTAACCTGTGAGTGTCATTTAACATGTTTTTCTGTCTGTGTTCTAGGATTTCCTGTGTGTGACAAATTATGTTAGTATTATGTAGGATTTTTGTTTGAGGTAAATAGTCAAAATATTATAGTGGACATTCTAATTCTTTCTGCTTTTGTCAGCATTGATACTTTGATAGGTGCTTAATTTGCTTACATTGAGGAAAATCTATGTTGTTGATTTTTTCATAACATTCTAACCAAACTTGTTTTTACTTATGCATGTATATGGCAGTTGTAATTCATTCAAATATAATACATATATAAAAGGCAATACTAGTTCAATTCTTGTCAAGCGACACAATTTCTTTAATAGGTCTTCTCCATCACTAGGCCAGTTGACATTAATTTTAATGTTTAAAATGTAGAGGTGCCTACTCACAAATTTATCCACTAAATACAATTTTGTTATCAATGATATATATATATATATATTGTCAGGAGGCACATTTTCTTTAGTAGATGTTTTCAATCTCTAGGCCAGTTGACATTAAGTCTACTGTTTAAAAAAAAAACCAAAAAAAAACCTGATGTACCCACAAACTATAAAATCTATAATAGTGAAAAAAAAAAATATATATATATACTACTTGAACAAAAACAACAAAATATTAATTTCAGGCAGTTTATCCACATATTTGAGTGCAATACTCAACACTTAAAATAAAAAAATTAAGCAGACAGAACTTGTCAGTTCTTTTTAAACAAACTTGTTTGTATGAATATTTTCTACTTAAATATACCTTATTCATGCATATATACATATATAACATACAATATATTTGATGTGGTGTTGAAAAATTGTCTTAAAATTTTATCAATCATGAATTTGGAGGGGGGGGGCAAAAACTTACAATGCCCACTTGTGTTTATATGATAAAAAACAATGAAATATATATGTGGAGATTTTATTTTATTCAATGAATATTTATATGTACTTTTATTTTATATGGTTGGCAGCTGCTTCAGGCTACTACTCTTGTGAGGGATCATAGTCACTCACCATATGTATAAATAGGTACAAACAATAAAAGTGACTTTTAATTATAATTTTATTTGGTAGTTTTTTTTAATAAAATCAAACAAATATATATATATATATATATATATATATATATATATATAATTTGGAGCATGTACACAATAATACTATATATCACATAAAATTTTAAAAATTGACTTAACATCAGCCAAAACATGAAGTTTTGATATTTTAAAAAAAAAAATGCAAAACATGAGTGAAGCACTTTATCTAATATTGAGCACTTTAACCCATAAATATAGTATACCTCAAAACTATATTTTTATCATATACAATCCCTCACCAAAAGCACGACTCAGTTTCATGCACAACGCATTATTAACACCCACACTATATGTGCAATATATATATATATATACTCTGAGTCGTGTTACTGTTGAGGGATTATATATATATATATATATATACACACACACACACACACACAGGGTGCAATGGATAAATTGCCTAAATTACACAAAAATGAAAATAACATTGACATCTCAGTTTAACAGATTTATTTACCAAAATTGCACAAAAATATCTTTATTTACTAAAGAGTAAATTTCAATAAAATCGCCATTGGCTATAACCATGGTCTCCAGAAGACTTCAGAATCTCCTGCAACTTTTCTGGATGGTCTCCTTAAGTTGGTGTTACAACTTGCTCAACTCTACCCCACATATAATCATCAAGAGGATTGCAGTTTGGAGATTTAGGTGGCCAAATTTCAGGGGTGATGTAGTTGCAGAAATTGTCTGACAGCCATAACTGGGTTCTCCTACTTCTGGGGCATGGTGCTAGACATAGGGCCTTACAGCAGCCACCCTCTTGGCCAAAGGAAGCACTACCTCCCTAAAGCACTTGATGTAGACCTCAATGTTAAGTTTGAGGCCCTATGGGAAGATGAATGGAAGCATAATGTCACCATCACTAGTGTTCATTCCAAACACTATAATGTTGACTGGATATATCATCCAACTCTTTCTAAATCTAACACTGTCTTCAGATTGACACCCAAGCATGTTGAAATGTTTGTATTGGAGCTTCCAGTGAGAATAGCATGCAGTACAGCATACCATTTCTAAATTTCTGGCAATGTGAATTACATCATGGAACTCTTTTTTTCTCACAGATCATGCCCAACTGACATTACTATACTGTCAAAAAAAAACAAACACAGATGTGCAAAATTAGATATATAAAATGGCGACAATTTACCCATATATATATATATATATATATATATATATATAATTAATACAAGTAAAAGGTTTGTCACTTAGCTGATTGATGTTTTTTTCAGCATCCCAACTCCAGAGTTTCATAGACGAATCCTCCAGGAATAACTCCATCCACTTGTTAAGGTTTATCAGCATGTTTCAAAGGTATATCTGTGTGATAACATGTGGAAAGCTACTAACATGCATATATTTGTGTGTGTGTGTATATATATATATATATATATATATATATATATAAAAGAGATAGTTGATCTCCTACTAAATTTTATTAAAAGCTCACTTTTAAAACCAACCAAGTGGGCCCAACAAAAATTACATTTTGGTATATAAAACTATAATTCTCTTCTCCACAACATTTACAAAGAAATGGCCTCAAATTTTAAAAAATCATTGTTTAAAATTTCTTTAATTTATTCAACCAATTCTAATATAACCAATAATGAACCAAATACAAATTGACAAAAATTGTTTCAATAATAGAAACATTTCTGTTCCATTTAGATTTTATAGCATCATTTTCCTAATCTTTCCCTTAAAGGTGAACAATGTTTTAATTTAAGTAGTAGTGAAGGACTGAGTCTCAACTGCAAGATCATCCTGGGTATGACAATAAACTACATCCGGCAGTAAGGACTCTGATCAGGTGATTGGAGGTTTCAAGGAGCATAGAACTACCTCTTAATTTCTGTTGTTCCCAGGTCCACCGACCCAAGGTGGTAGCACCTGTTAGGATCAAAGCTATGGATAAATAGTGCCCCCTTTCAAAAAAACAAAAAAAGAAAGATCAACAGTACATTTTTATAATAAAATGACAAACAATATATTTTTTATAGCAAAATGAAAATCAGTACTTTTTTACAGCAAAATTACCAATAGTATCTACAAAATATATATCTAATAAAACATAGCTTTACTCTGAAAGTGTAAAATTATGTACAAAATATTCAGCATTAAATAATCCATAGATTGAGATACTGCCAAACAAAATCAGCAAGCAACCAACATGAAAGAACTCTTTCATGACATTAGTCTATATAATATCCTACAATTTCTTAAACTATTCCAAAATATAACTTCAACATTAAACACACATCACTACCTCTAGTAATTATGTCCACACAAACATGTATATGCACAAAAGCTGAGTATCATCTACCATGCATTCCATTTCGAAAGCAGAACAACATATTTTGATTAATTCAAAGCTTACAATAAAATAAAAATTTCAGCATTAAATGACCCATAAGGAGTTGATATGCCATTAAACAATCAATCAACTGCAAGAAGGCAAAGTATGGTCATCAGCAAGAGAAAAAGCCCAAGATGCAAGTTACAAGTCTGATGTCAACGTCATCAAACATATACAGGAGTTTAAATACCTGCAAAGTGTTTTAACAGAGGATGGAAAATGCAACATCAAAATCTGAACACACATTGGACTAGCGAAAGATGTTTTCCAAAAGCCAAGCAAAATGCTGAAAAACAGAAAAATTTTGTTAGGAACAAAGAAAAGAGTGTTGGATTGCTATGTGATATCCATCCTCTTATATGGTAGTGAATACTGGGCAATCTCTCCCCAGATGATGAGAAAACTGGAGAGAACAGAATTCTGCAGACAAATACTAGAATTCCATGTACAGAGTGAGTAATCAACAAGGAAGTCCTAAAGAAAATGTAAACAAAAGAACACTTATAAATAGAATCAAGAAGAGAGAGCTGAAATTCCTTTGACACATAAATGAAGAAGAAGGGCTTAAAAAAAATCTTAACCCTCATAGAGCATATCTTGGACAAAAGAGATAGGGGAAGGCTGATGAGCTTGTGTGCATGGACAGTGAAACGGGTGGGAGCATGAGCAAAGGGAGAAAAACTACTAAGGGCCGCAAGGGATAGGAAGTTTTGGAAAGCTTTGACTGCCCATGTCCTAAAGAGATGTGGAATATAGTAGAAGAATAGCAGTGATAAATATCTGTATCTATAAAACATATTTATAGGATTACAAAATTAAGTCTTTTAAAGTTCATTAATAACTAGAATAAAATTTCATTTTAACTAAATGAATTAAAAATAGAAAAATAAGCCCATCTGTTACAATATGACACAGTTCATGTATTGATCAGATTTCATGAAACAATCACTCCTCTTTGAAATAAGGTCTCTTTTGTAAGGTTTATACAAAGATTATACCTTTTATTATAACTTTTTCTTTTTAGACTATTGTCAAAATCAGCTTTGACAAATTAGGTTACTATACAGTGTAGAAATGGTTACAACGATGAAATAAGTTCAGTGGTGTGATCTGTTAATATTCATTTTGTTTCTACTTTTAATTGCTGAAGAGATGTTTCATGTAACGTGATAGTTTTAAATGTTGAACATATATGTGTATATATATATACGTTTTGTAATATGATAGTTTTAAATGCTGATGATATGTTTTGTTCTTTTGTAATATGATAGTTTTTTTTTTCTCATAATACCATTGTGATGTGATATTTTTAGTTTTTAAATGCTAATGAAATACCATTGTAATGTAATGTGATAGTTTTAAATGCTGATGATGTTTTCAGAAGAAATCAAATCTTTAAAGAACTAAAGATGAACTGACACAATAAATTCACCCTGAAGGCAGAATAAGGACTCAGAAGGGAAATAAGTTTTTGCCTGCCTCCAGATAAGCATACACAAAAATGAAGTAAACCTGTTATTAGAACTTTGTTCTATAAAAGAAAAATTATAAAATGTCCCCATGTCATTGGTAGTTTGAAATTGCCTCAGCTTCCTTTGTTCTGTGATTTTTTTTTTCTTGTCTATTCAGTTGATACGCCTCTTTTTTCTAAAAGTATTTTCTGCCTTATCCAAAATTTGTATTCCTTTTCAAAGTTTTTTTCATTTTTCGAAGATTGTTTTGCAATCTTACAAAATTTTATGTATGATATTATCTTGACATATTATCCTTTATTTTTCAAATAAGTTGCACAAAAGAAATTTGTTTTTGAAAGCACATCTTGTAAAATATTCTATTTGTTTTAATGTTTTGTAATAAATATTTATTTTTATAAATTTCACACAGTTTTTTTTAAATTTAGAGCAGTGGTGGCAATAGGTGGGGACAGCCAGCACAAATGTTTCGGACCTTGAAACCCAAGGGGCCTCAAGAAAATACCTTTAGGGGTTTGTGGGAGGCACTTTGTAGAGAGCAAAATTATGAATCGGTATTTTATTGAAAAAAATACGAAGACTAAAACCAGTTCCAAAGCAGCTTAAAAGTGCATTTTTCAAACTTTCATTGAAGTGAAATGTGCAAGGAGTTCCTCAAAGTCTAATTCTCGTGCCAAGTCGCTCGATCGCAAGGGTTGCTAAGTAAGACACACTTTTTAAAAAGTCTTGTAAGACATGTTAGATTGAGTTTGTCCCAGCATCTCCTTTTCTGACCAGGGGGCCTCAAAATAATCTGAGTGCTAGACCTTGGAAATTCTCTCCCCAGTACTGGTTTAGAGCCTTGTTTTTCTTTATGCACCTTTGTTAATGTGTGAGATAAGAAAGGCAAATTTCTCTCTTCTTCCATTTCTTCTAAGGAAAAATAAATTCTTTTGCACAAAAAATAAGTTATTGTAAAAGAAATTTCTTTTAAAGTTAATCATAAATATCTTTAGCATTTAAAACTACCATATTAGAAAATGTATACATCATCAGCATTTAGAACTATCACAATTTGAAAACCTACTTCTACAGCCAGCAGGCTCTGTTCCTCTGTGTGACATATCACCCTCTTCTGCTGTCTAACTTCTTTCTGGCTTGAAATTTGATTACATTCTGAAAATTATCTGCTGGCCATTCTCTTTTTATAAGAAGTGAAGGAGATACAGACACACCTTAACTTCAAATTAACATGTGTGTAAGAATACACTTTTGATTGGATAATAAATAGAAATTTTTTTTTTTTTTTTAATTTAAAAAATGAAACTGAAACAATCCACCTTGACCGAAATAAGTTTGGTGATTCTTTAACAGCCAATTGTAAAAATAGAAATTTGTACAGACACTAATGTAACAATTTTTTATAAATTGTTTGCCTTTCTTTACGGATGGTAGATCTAGTTTTACTCTAGTTTTTAAAGAAAAAAACAGTGATGTCTATGGAAACACATATCCACTAAATAAAACACTTAAAGTAATAAGAATTAAAATTATTCCATGATTTTACTTAATTTAATTATATTTTTCTTTAATCCATTGATTAATTATTCATTATACTATTCATCCAATACAATGTCCAAGAGGCGCTCAAAGCAGAGTTACTGAGCAAAATTGCTGAAAGGAAGGAGGAAGAAGAGATTAAGAAGTGCACATTATAAGATAGATATTGGTTGACCTAGGGATTGAAGAGACCAAGATTGTAGTTGTTAGGGGTGCATTCTCTCAGGATGTTATTCCACAAAGTAACAGTTCTGGAGGGAGATGCTGTCTGAAGTGGAACTTGCTCTTTATCAAAGGAACATGAAGAAAACAGGGATGATGTGCCACTGTGAATATGGCATGGCAGGTCCAAGCTGTGAAGGTCTGAACTGGTGGAACTATCTAATGTAACATATGCTATAGTAATAGGTGAGAGGCTAACAATGGTTTGTCTGTGGAATAAAGGTTGCAGGATGGAGAGCAATTCATCACCTGCAAAGCTGCATAATTGCTTTTGAACTCTGTCTAGGCTGGACCATTAATACTGGGAAGCACCAGACCAGATATGGCAGCCTTAAGCAATTGATAACAAGCTAGTTTTTCTAAAGAGTATGAGCTGGATTTGATTTCTATGATGGTTGATGCAATGCTTTCTATTATGATGACTTTTCTGTAGGTCTAAAGTGTGTTGCATATCTGTGTGAGTTCCTAAGTTGTCTTCTGTGGCATTTGTGTTGCTTTAATGCAGTTTGTATCATCATAATCTCTGAAGTAGGTAAATCAAGTCATATACAGTAGATGGTTAAATTATATAAGTGTTGATATTGGTTTGATATTCGCATCTATCAGCTTGTATATATTTACAATAGCTTGTTCCATTTCAAATAGTGAAAGTGTTGGGATCTCTTCTATTGTATGTGTGGACAATGCCTTAGTCAGCAGCTGCTGGTTGGCTTTCTTCCATTGTGTGTGTATACACATGTAGATCAAACCAGCCTCTGAAATTCTAAGTTCCGAGAAGCAGTAGGTTTCTATTTTTATATCTATAAGGAGATTCAAAATAGATTCATAGAGGTGTGAACTTCTTGAATACCAGGTTTTCATTGGTTAGAAAATGATTTCACACTGGCTCAAGAAGTGAGAAAGGATTCTAAAATGTGTGAACTAAATGAGTATAATAACAAAGAATATCTATAGATCAAGAAACATTTCTAAATATTTGAATAATTTTGTTATTATATGCCTTGCTATTCAAACCTGCATGTCCATCTTGGTTATCACTCAGTGTTTCATAGTGGCCTCTTATCACAATTTCTTTGAAGAAGGCCAAGGGTACGACAGCTGAAACATTGTATGAGCAATTAATGAGCATGTTCTGAATAGGAAAGTGTATAATAATTTGAAAGAACAGACCATATAATGACTGAGATTGATGCATATTCATTTTTCTTCACTGCCTACAACAAATGTCCAATTACAGAATTTCAAATCCTATTTTACCTTCCAGCCATCTTTGAAGAAGGCTAGGGGTATAACAGTTGAAATATTCTAAGCATAGCAACCAAGATAATCATGATTTTCTGAATAGCAAAGCATATAATAATGATAATTCCTTGTCACAAAGATTCCAACTACCATTGTGAGCATAACAATCAAGATGTGATGTTGGTCTGAATAGCAAAGCATATAATAATGATAATTTGTCATCTCAGAAATTTCAACAAAAATAGATTCATGCTTGATTTGTCAATATCTGTCAACTGAGTTTGTTAATTATATCTTCATTTTACATCTTGCAGCATGGTTCTAGATCAGTGTTTTTTAACTGGTGTACTCCATAACCCTAGGGTTTTACAAGAGGTCACTAAGTGATCCATGAGAAACAGTGATAAATAGATTAAATGTATTTTTAGTAATTTTTATTTAGTTTTATATTCATAATTTCACTATGCATGTACAGCATATTGTTGGAAAATCATAATAAATTATAATGATATTGGTTATTTATGTTTAATTTTTTGTTTGTGTTTACAGATTTTTTTTTGTGTATGAAAACCATAAATGAACAATGATTTTTTTTTATTTTACATTGCCAATAAATTTGACAAAAATGGTGGTCATTTTTTTTCCTTAAACCAGAAAAAAAATATTTACTACGTGAACTACAATAAAAAATTAAGGGATAGATATTAATAATGGTATATAATAATTTTTATGCAGGGGTTCAATGAGACATGAAAACTTTTTCAAGAGTTTCCCAAGAGTAAAAAGTTTGAGAAACATGGATCTAGCTCTTCATCGAGCTTCCCTTAGAACAAGACAGTCAAATTGGAGAAAAATTGCCTAATGTTAGGATAAGAAGATTGAGTTAAGTGAAGATGGGTCGGCCTACATTAAAAATCTGTATTTAAAATCTTGCTTATTATTTTAAATAAATAACCCAATTCTGAATACTGATATTTTTTTAAAATAAAATTCCTCCACTACAAGGCTCGAGAGCCACTCAAGATAGAGGGTTAATGTTAAAATGGTTAAATGAATGGGATGATGAAGACTCAAAGCAACAGAAATGTGGTTCTACAAAAGGATACTGAAAATACCATGAACTGAACATGTAAGCAATGACAAAGTTCTAGAGACAATGGTAACAAAAATGACACTTATACTTAATATCAGGAAGAGGCAGTTGAAATTTCTAGGGCACATAATGAGGAAAGAGGGCTTGGAAAATTTGATACTCACAGGACAGATTGAAGGTAAGTGAGACAGAAGAAAGCAATGTATAACCTACCTGGCGAGCTTGAGTAGAGCAGGGTTTGGAAGAACTGGCAAAAAGACGAAATTTATTAAGAGCTACAAAGGACAGGAAATTGTGGAGAGCCATGATCACCAATGTCTAGAAGGGACACAGCACATAGAATAAGATATGAATTAAAGAGAATGTGATTTTTACCCACCATATAGAACCCTCCCTGCCTCCCATTAGAATATCTGATCCTCAACTCCACAAGAGCATCTCTCTGCAACTGCTTGGTATCACGCTGTCTGCTGACCTGAGATGGAACAAATACATTGAATCAATAGCTTCATCTACCACAAGGAAAGTTGGTTCTCTGTGTCACACCAGAAATTTTTTCTTGCCTGAGTCCATCCTTCAAATCTATGAATCAACATTCACCCTTGCATGGAATACTGCTCTCATATATGGTCTGGAGCCACTGCTGTTTGTCTTAAGGTCCTCGACAAAATCGAGAGACGGATATGCAATGTGATTGGCCCATATCTAGCATCTCATTTACAGTCACTCTCTCACAAACATGCCATCACTTCCCTCTGTCTTTTCTACAAATACTTTCACAGTAACTGCTCCAATGCTAGTTCCCAAACTGCATGAATTTAAATGTGCTACTAGGTTGGCATCTCAGTCCCACCCTTTCACTGTCAAAACTGTTAAATGTGGCCATCTCTTCTACTCTAATAGCTTCATGTCTCACACTTCCTGTCTTTGAAACTCCCTTCCTCTTACTTGCTTCCCTGATAGCTATAATCTCCAAATATTCAAATGCAATGTTAATCAACATCTCTGGATGCCTTGATCTATTCCTCATCCTTCTCTTCATCCTTTCCTCTATCATGCTGCTTTACTCTTGCTCCCACTCTCTGTATCCCTTGCTTGGGTAAAATACTTGAAAAAAATAAATAAATAAAAAAAAATAAGGACGGAAGGTAACAGTTGACTCTTGACTTGAAAAAGGTTGAGATTGTAATATTCAAGGAAGCCACACACACAGTAGTCTGTTCCACAAATTAACAGTCATTGGGGTGGGGCTGAGTGGAACTTTCTTTTTACATTTAGAACATGGAGAAAATGAAGGTGATTGGACACCATGGAGTGCAGCAAAGTATGTCCTAACTGTGAAGGTCTGAACTGGTTGAACTAAAGAATGGAGCTCATTTGAACATTTGCCATTAAAGTAACAATAGAATAGTGATAGGCTTGCAGTTTGCATAGGGAATAGGTCTCCCCCCCCCCGCAAAAAAAAACACATAAACAATTTTGAACACTCAGAATTATATGACTATTACAGCTGCCATGAGACAGAAAATATTGACTAAATTCAGCTTTTTTCTAACATGATTAATAAAGAGAACACCTAGTGACTATTAAACTTAATTTGGTTATCAGTGAACTTGCTACCAATTACTTGAAAAAAATCAATTTGCAAGTACTTCTTTAATAGAACACCAGAAAGAACAGGATTAAAAAGGAAAAAAAAATGTTAGAGGAATTTCATAACAAATACACATGGTTAGGAATCATATTGCAATATATTTTTTTTTTTTACACAGAAACAGCCATAGGTATTTGACATTAAAGAAATCCTATGAAATGTCAATCCTCTCTGAAATTGTTTTTTGTTTGACAGCTTTGAAAACAGATATCTGTCAAGTTTATACAATTTAAACATTTACTAAGTCATGTTCCTACCTCACCCACTACACCTTTTTTAGGCCAGAATTTTTATATTAGGTAATGAACATTTCTAACACATTTTCATGCTGCTATAAAAATTAAGACTCACCAACTATACACATGCCTGTTCTTAAAAAAAAATACAGTAACTCTAAGACTTCTACAGAAAATCAACAGGCAAGCACAAAGCAATTAATGGATGGTTTAATTCTTCATTTTCTTCAAGGTATAATTTATTTTGACACTTGCTATTTTTCTTCTCCTTTAGTTTTCATCACCTTGGTAATGTTTCCCAAATTCTTATGGAACTCGTTGAGATTCAGTTAAATAAAAATACATTTTTGTGTTTAAAAACTGAATTTTTATTAAGTCAAAATGAAAGTAGATATGGCTGTACTCAATTTTTTTAATACAAATCTCCAACAGTCTCTCGCTTTGTTGATGGCAAGATGATTAAATTTTGAATCGACAAAATTATAGTATTTTAAATGAATAAACATTTATTTGAAAATATATTCCATTTACAGGATTCATAAAAATGACATTAAATTACCACTAATTTTGCCTTATAACCTTTTTCTGTTAGACAAAAAGAAAAATGAATCCTTGTGAAACAGAGGTTGATTTCCATATCATTCAAGTTGGTATGCTTGTACATTTGTGTGTATGCATATATATTTTAATTCAATGACAGGTCTAAAATTATTTCTACAAAATTTAAAAAAAAAAAAAAATTAAAAAATGAATTTTATTTATTAATGAATAATTTCCAAAAAGTTCAATAAAATCCTATTATCTATTTTTATTTTTTGGTGGGGGGGGGTGTTAAAAATTAACAAAGTTTTTGCCAAGAAATTAGTTCTTTCTTCTCATTTGACTGAATTCACTTTTTGAGGTCATTAAATTTTTTAAAAATTTACCTTAAATTCATTTTATCAGCATAATAAACTGGACATATACTTTGTGGTCATTTCCATGCTGTCATGTTCTAGGTGCCAATAAAATAGATATGAATAGACTGATAATCAGTAAAGAGAAGCAGTGAATTATCAATAAAATAATAAAGCTTTCTCATTGTAGGTAAAAAAAGAAGAGTTTTTTTTTTTTTCATTCACATGCATACACCCCTCTAACCAAAGTGACAATTTGATGAAAATGATGCTGTTGATAAGTGTATTTTTGTTTTTTGGGTTTTTTTTTTGGTTTTTTTTATCTACAACTTTAGAATTTTATAGCACAACCAGGTTAGTTGTTGTCCAAAATAAGTGGGAGAGGAATCTATTATTCTAATGTCATTTAAAACTCAGTCAAAATTGTGTATATATGTTGTGTTTGGGCATGCTTATTTCTATCAAATAAGAACGAACATGCAATTCAAGCCTTTATACATTTTATTCACTATTGAATAACAATAGATATAAATGACGACCAGTGGATTACTGGTAGATTAATAGTTCCTGACAGGGAACATGAGAGAAAGTGTAACTGCTCTCTCGAAACCCCCTTTTCTTCTCTGTTGTCTTAGAGAGTTCTGATCAAGGGGCATACCTTGGTTCCCATCTAGGGAGAAAGTTAGCTCCCTTGTTATGATGTCTATCCTAACAATGTATATAAAATGGCACAAGCAGATGTGAGTCAAGCATGCATAACACAGGCATACATATATACGAGGGCCAGCTAAAATTTCATAGGCTGACCAAGATAATCTCATGGAATGTAGCCAAATAAAGTTTATTTTTCAGCACAGTCTCCTTGCCATCCACATATTTCTTCCATCAGTATTACACTGCTTGGATCCCAATGGTGACGAAGCTTTCATCCTGTTGATCAAAAAAGTCATCAACAACAAATATGTCATCATCACAGCAATATTGGTTCCCAACCAAGTGTTTTTCATGTTGGGGAACAGATAGTCAAATCAGGAGAATAGGGCGGGTGATCAACCAGTTCAAAGTCACAGTCACACACAATAGCTATTGAAACCAAAATTTTGTGTGCTGGAGCATTGTCCTACTGAAACAAGACCCCTTTCACCAGTTTTCCTGGGTGTTTGGTCTTGATAGCCTTTCATAACCGCCTCAGCAAATTAGCAAATTACTCTCCATTGACGATGTAGCCTTTCTGAAAATAGTCAATAAACACAATGCCTTTTGCATCCCCAAAAACTGAGGTCATCAACTTCCCTGCAGATGAAACAACCTTGGCCTTCTTTAGAGTAGGTGAGGAGAGATGTTTCCACTGCATGGATTGTCTTTGGCTCAAAGTAATGAACCCAACACCCATCCTGGGTTAGGAAACAGTCAAGGAAACGAGCTGGATTTGCCTGAAACCATGTCAGATTTTTGTGAGATGTGATCAGGTATCCAAAGACATGGCACCCACCAAGCAGAAACCTTCTTCATGCCAAGTTCATTGGGCAGAATGTTCTCAACTCTTTCACAGGATATGGTAATAGCATTAGCTATTTGGTTTATAGTCCAACGCCTGTCATCCATTACCATGTACATCCTGGGTATGATGATAAACTACATCCATGTCCTGGGTAAGACAATAAATTACATCCAACAGCAAGAGGTTTTGAGGAGCATGGAACAACCTCTTAATTGCTGGTGTTCCCAGATTCACCCTGACCCAGGGTGGTAGCACCTGTTAGGGTCCCAGCTATGGGCAAATAGTTAACCCCCAAACTGGGGTCAAAACACTATAAAAGTGTAAAAATAGGTTTTAATGCCAGAAATACTTTGTAAAAAAATTATCACCAGCAATACATTGAAAAAAAATATTACCAGAGATAGATTTTTGAAGGAAAAAAAATATTATCAGGAATACATTTTTGGAAAATATTACCAGCAATAAAAAAAAAAAAAATTGTTGGCATCAAATAACCCATTGAGGTTGTTATGAGGTTTGATAAACCAAACTATTACTATATGGTGAACACAATCAATGTTTTCCTTATTGGTAGCAGTTACAGGATATCCTGACCTTAGGTTATCTTCAAGACTCTCCCTTCTCCTCCTAAATTCAGCTTCCCACTTTTGCACTGCATCATCCCCTTAATGTAGTAACCATGTCATCTTGAATCTCCTTGAGTGCTAAACCCTTTTTCTGCAGATACTTGATAATACCAAGATGCCAAATTTTGTCCATTGTCAAGAGAAGTTGCTACTAATTACTTTTGAAGCCTTCTTTGAACAGTCAGATGTCAGTTTACATGGAAATAAACAATGCAGTTATTAATAAGGGTTGAAATTAATACCTGCAAGATTTCACAGCTCTAACATCATTCCTTTATAGTCAGCCTATAATCTTTTCAGCCCATCCACATACATTACATATGCAAAGTTCAATTACAGATACTGTGATGGACAGAAAATCAGCTCTTTTGTAATATAGATTTCTATATGCATTTGCAAACCCTTGGCAAAATTTATAAAATCACCAGACTTAGAGAATATTCATCCATTTTTTTTATTTTTTATTTTATTGTAAATAAACAAATCACATGTAAAACAATTTTTGTTTAACAGTTAAAAATTCTGATTTCATGAAACATACATCAAACAAATGTTATTACTTTTAACTAATAGAATATCTTTTTCAGATCAAACAAATGTTTATGGAAGCATAAAAAGGAAATAATAATCATATTCGGGCTTTTATGATGACCTGAATTCTTTGAGAGACATTCTTTACTAATGAAAAATAATATTCTCCATCAAGCTGGTTCCAAATTTCTTGAATATCAGTTGACAGATCAGCTTTACAAGGGAAAGCTTCATCATGGACCGTTTTTTTTTTTTTTTTTTTTTTTTTTTAATTTTCATCATAAATGTTCATTTGGACTGAATCCAGTCTCTTTGCAATCCATGTCATTGAGTAGACGTGTCTTTCCTGAAGAAAAACTTTAGAATTCTTTGCTTTATGGCAAGAGCATTATCATCCTGAAAATGCACTTCATCACTAAACTGTTTTTCTATCAATGGGATGAAAAAGTTACCTTGACTTCAATGTATATCTCTCTATTGACTGTGGAGGCTTGTAATTGTCATCTCCCCAGTCCTTCATCTGACATGCAACCCCCTTATCATAAATTGCTGATAACAGTTTTTGATCTGTGAGGTTTTACTTTTGTGATAGGATTAAACGTCCTTAGAAATGAGCTACAGGAGTAAACATCCTTGAAAATGAAGTAATTAAACTAGTATATCCAGCAAATTTTATAAACAAATTAAAGTCATCCCTTCAGATCCACAGGTTTTTGTACTCATGGACTCAACCAACTGTAAGTGAAAAAAAAATATTTGAAAAAATGACAAGAAAGTTCCATAAAACAAAACTCAAATTTTCCACAAGTTGTGCACTATGCAGAATCCATTTGAATGCAGTGATAGTTAAGCATTACCTTGCTGCAGCCATCCACCATTTAACAGTTCCATTTTTTCCAAGACTTA
Source organism: Acanthosepion pharaonis (assembly GCA_903632075.3). Taxonomy (NCBI): domain Eukaryota; kingdom Metazoa; phylum Mollusca; class Cephalopoda; order Sepiida; family Sepiidae; genus Acanthosepion; species Acanthosepion pharaonis. The sequence goes on along the minus strand of CAHIKZ030005520.1, from coordinate 344,066 downwards.
AGCATCATCTGTTTTGGGTCACATTTGTTCATTGTTTGCACATGCACTTTGTTTTCAGTTTTTTCTTATCTGAAATTGGGATGAAAAATTAGTTGATTTGTTTTGTAGATTTTTAAAATTAAAGTGTTTTTTTTCTTTTGCCTATAAATTGTCTAATGCAAATCATTTTTTTCTTGTTTACAGGCAAATAACTTTTCACTTATATTCCAAGTTCCATTGAGTGTGCACAAGTTTTTAATGAGGTGTGTCAGAAAAGAAACAGAATTGAAGTCACAAAAAATTTGTCAAATCCAAGCTACAAGTTTCCCCTTTGAAATTTCCCCCTTGAATCTAATACACTTACCGATCCTTCTCCACCATATCTCTATTCATTCCTGGAAGAATTCTGGGATTCTCCACAGCCCTCATAGTGGCTCCCATGTCAAGAAAACTGGTCCTTTTGATGAATATTGATGTGCTGGAGAAACCTCCCTACTCACTCGACCTGGTTCCGTGCAATTTTTTCCTTTTCTGCCAGATCAATGGGGGTTATCAAGGGGATCCGTTTTCCAGACATAGGAACCATCAAGAGAGCCATGACAACAGAGGTGCAGAGAATCCCAAGTGAATCCTTTCAGGACTGCCTGATGGTGTAGTGAAGGATGGGAAAGTGTGTTAAACTTGAGGGGGATAATTTTGAAGTGGGGGAACTTGTAGATTGGATTTGACTTGAATTTTTGTGACGTCAGTCTTGTTTCTTTTCTGATATTACAAGTTTTTGCCAGTCTTTCTTCTAACTAATGACAAAAAGATTTCAATGATAAGATTTACTTTTATACAAATGTTAGTTTTCCACTGTTTATGCCATTGTTTATACCTACAGTATAACAATTATTCATACTGTATTTGTATTGTATTAGGTATTATATGCAATCTAGAGATGATTCAAAGTATATGGAAGAATATTATTAGGCTATATGCAGATATTACATTATTTTATATAAGTAGGGCCTCTCCAGAGATTTCTTAAATCAATTTCTAACAGAAACTGAAGGATGACTACATAATCTATTCATCTTACCTAGTATTGAGGTATACTTTGTCCAGGTAATGTTCACTTTTCTCGACTGGTTTTGTTTTTAGCTCTTATGGAGGGGAAGGATGCCCATCTGTTTATTTGTTAGATTGGCTTCATACTAAGATTAAAGATGATTTGCAAGTAACGACATATGTAGTAGAATGGATGGGACCATGTAACATACATACATACATATATATATATATATATATATATAGTAACCTATAGATTAGATGGGACAATGTGTTATATAATTATATATATCATAACCTCTACAAAACCAAAATATCAACCTGAAAACTCAAGTCATATTCTTAAATAACCTCATCAAATCAAGACTTTTATATAGATACCATGCATGGTGCCAAACCTGTTCAGAAATATCCAAACTGTCAGCTAAAAAGCAACAGCCTCCTATGATAAATGGTTAAAAAAGGATCTGAGTGAGTGAAGACTGATGCTCTTGGTAAAGGTCATCCCTCTTTGAACATTGTGGAGTGGTTCTACAGATACACAAAGAACTATACAGAAACCACATCACTTGAGGACTACCAAGTGCAGCAACAACTAAAATGAATAGCACATGTAACTTGAAGAAAAAAAAATGACAGCATAATCAAGATGTTGACATTCCACACTTCTTCAAATAAAAGGTTAGGAAGGAAACACCCATCAATACGGGAGAGAGTGATAACAGCTACTGGACTCAAAAAAAAAACTGTTTTTCTAAAAAAACAAAAAAAAAATTGTTTTAGAAGAAAGATTCTATAAATTTCAATATTTCAAAAGCAATACTGGCTGCTCAGTCAATGAATGACAATTTTTTTCCTTGTAGGGAAATGGTTAATATGACCATTAACATAAATTGGATGGTACCAGACAATCACAGATTTTGTTTCTGAGTTTTTAGAATTTCTGCTCTTTTACAGAAATCATTAATTTCTAACTTTGCGTAGTGTTTGTTTTTCTTAACAGCTATCCTGTTGTTTTGTTTTTCTTCTTCTTCCTCCTTCATTTGGTATTAATGTGACTGTCTTATGAGAAAACAAATTAACTGCAGAATTCAATGCTAGAATTGTCTGGTATTTGATTTATAATATTGAACTGGTAATTAATATTTAAAACGTTTAACTTAGCTGCTTCTTTTAAATCTTAAATCAACTAAAAATGATAAAAAGAAAATGATAAATTCCAATAAAAATATTTTATTAAATCCACAAATTTTTAAGATACATAAAGTTATTTAAGTAAATTATATGTCAGTTAAACTAAAATCACAACAGATTCAGTTTTAATTTAATACGAAATTTAGGAATATTTTCATTTTTAAAATAATGTTAAAAAATGTATTTTGTGCTGACTAACAAACCAATCTTACTAGTTATTCATTCTGTGAACATTTCTGTTCAACCCATAATCTTGTTGGTGTATGATAGCATTTCTTAGAGCATCAGGAATTAGTTTATTATACTCATCTCCTCTTTAAGTAACATGCAACAGGTTATACTGGGTTATATGGTACCCACAACAAGGAGTAATCCCTGACCTGGCCTAGAATAATTACTAAAACTGACCAAAAACATTGAACACTCATTAATGCTTAAAACTGATTAGCAAACTTACATTTAAGTGAGTGTTAACTCATGTGTTTAACCTTTAATGATCAAGATAATTGATGAATTTAATGCCGTCTTATTTTGAAATGAAAATATAAGAAAAAAATAAGAAATAGAATATTTAATTTGAAAATTTGTGTATGCCATTTTAAGAACAAGTTAATAATACAACTATGATAAAAATAAAAACCTTGTCCTGATTCATGAATCATTTCATCACACCTAAAATTATTCAGTGGGCTGTAATATGGTTTGCCAAAGATTATCCTTCATCAGCTCTAATAGACTGGTGCTACACAATCACAAAGAACTTTGCCAAATAACATAAACCAAATCATTTGAAGACTTCCAACAATGGCAATAATTAAAATGGATAGCACATATAACCAGAGAAAAAAATGATGATATAATTGAGATGAAGACTTTCTACACTTTGGAAGGAAACTCCCATCAATATGAGAAAGAGCAATGACAGTGGACTTCAAATTCCTATTTTTCTGATAAAAATGTTTTAAGAGAAAGATTTTATAAATTTTACAACCAGAAATAGAAATAATTTCAAGAGCAGTACAAACAGTAGCAACTGCTGCAAAACTAAAAACCATTTAGAAAGGCAAGTACATATGCTTGAAATTAAAGATCAGACTTATAGATATTGGTCTTCTCAGTCTTTCTATATGTTGGCAAATTTTGAACATTAACAATAGAATTATAGTGAAGAATCCCAGCATTAGAAATGAGATACTACAGAAAAATCCCAGGCATCTCCTACATAGACAACGTCACAAAAATCAATTTTGAAACCCATTCTATTTCCATCTGCAAAAACAAGAATATCTGCCTGAAATCAAAGATCAAACTTTTGTGTGTATTGGCCTTCTTAGTCTTTCTGTATGCCTGTGAATCTTGGATATTACAGATAGCTGCTAACCCTACACTTGAACAGTTTAAGATTGTTGTGATGAGGAATTGGTTCTACAAAACAGCAGTTTGTGGGAAGAAGCTGCTTAAGTGGAACTTACATCTCACCAATGGAATACAAAAGGAATGGGAGTGGTTTGCTACAATGTGCATGACATGATGGATCTTAGCCATGAAGATTAGAACTGGTGGAACTAAGAAATGTAGTTCATCTGAACAGTTTCCACGGAAATAGTGATAGAGCAACGAGAAGATTGCAATGTTTTGTCTGTGAGAATAGGATTTCATGGATCAGGGGAATAATTAAAAATGTGAAAATGCTTTTGGACTGGAGTTGTACAGGGAACCGACCATTTTTCCAGCATCTTTAGAGATGGATTTTATGTACAAGTTCCACTTAAGGTCTAGGTTGAGCAATAGATCCTTAAGATAGAGGGCATCCCTGAGAGGAAACCTGCTATTGCGATAGGTGAAAATTCAGTGTCTGCTCAGCAATGATGGAATGTCACTAGTTTGGTTTTTGGAAGCATTGAATGTGACCAGTCAGTTTTTTTCAGAGGAGAGATCAGCTTTCTTCTAGAGTTTTGGAGGTGCACTCATATATTATAGTATCATTAGCATAGATATTCATAGATGCTACAGAACCATTTTAGGCATCTTGTATGTGGACCATATCACAAATGGTACAGTACATGATACCTGTTCCACTGGGCTTAAGGTGGAAAGAAATTATATGAGACTGACCATTGAAGAAATCATATCAATACAAAGACAACACAAGACATGGTAAACCCAACAACTTTTTTCAAAACTCCTGCTGGACCCTATTTTGCTCTCAGCATTCCTGAGTGGGAATGGAAGTGCTTAAAATCATAATCAACATTATTGATGTTGTTTTAAACAACACCAGCAGACAAGTAGCAGACCCATTGGAAGACCTTGTATTCACGATCAAGAAGAGAAATTTGAAATGCTATAGACATTTCATAAGAGCCAATGATCTTTCCTCTGCCATCCTGCAAGGTTCTACCTTAGGCAAAAGAAGAGACAATGTCGAATGTCATTGATTGAACTGGAAGATCATTCACAGAAACTTGGATGTTGGCATTAAACCAAGACATAAGGAGGGAGCTAGCCAGGTGCTGAGCAGCACAAAGACCCTACAACCACACCCAGTCATGAGACTGATGATAACAATTTACAGTCAGAGATGACCTGGCAAATTTTCAATCCTCTCTGTATTGTCACACTTTTATCTTTGCTTTATTATAGTGTCTGATAGAAACTCTAAGACTTGCTTCACAGTTTTAGCTTTCACTCTCATGAAACATGTTTTAACTTTCACTACTCAACCTCTTCTCTTTTGGTTCTTTTTTGATATTTTTTATCGATAAACAATTCAGTTGATGAAGTTATCATTCATTGTCTTGTCTTTTATTCTGCCAGTATTTATTTGTGTCTCTTTAGCTGCAGCTGCATAATGTTATCATTCTTATTGAATTTCTTCACTCCTTTACATAAAAGAATTTTCTTTTGTCATTGATGTGTTTCAATTTTAGTAGAATGTTTCTGGCCATGGCTTTCAAAGTTAATTAGCACATATCCTGTCTCATCTTCTTTCCATTTTGCTAAAAAGCAAACTATTAATGTCTTTTCTGTCCAAATTTCTGGGTATGACAATAAGCTACATCTGGCAGCAAGGCCTTTGATCGGGAGGTTTTGAGGAGTGTGGAACCACCTCTTAATTCCTGTTGTTCACAGGTCTACCCTGACCCTGGGTGGTAGCACCTGTTAGGGTCCCAGCTATGGGCAAATAGTTAACCCCCAAACTGGGGTCAAAACACTATGAAAGTATATAAATTTTCATAGTTAAAAAAATACCAGCAATACATTTTTTTAAATGAAATTGCTAATGCTCTCAAGAAAATTAAATTTCAGCATTAAATGACCCATAAGGAGTTGATATGCTGCTAAACAAACAAACATACTAAATCTTCGACTCCTCCTGTTTTTCTGTCCAAATTTTACATCATTTACAGTCATAATGATGTCTTCATTTTTGTTGGCTTATTGTCATATCACATTGAAACACTAGTTCCTGTACAATCACCAAATTTATACTACATCAAGCCTGGTCAGTACCTAGATGGGTGACTGCTCAGGTATATACCAGATGCTATAATCTTGGATGTACGGGTCATGTAATGCATAATAGCTTGAACTTGTTCATCAGAGAGCTGAATTCCAAATCCCATTGGCTTTGTTATTCACTTACATGTAAATACACTTGGGAATTTATCTATTCTCCCGCAGATATGTGTTAATTAGTAAAACGTATATCAATAAATCAAAATTATCTCAAAAAAAAAATTCTTACAATCTAAAAATATTTTCTGGCTTTTATAAACCCGCAAATAGTTGATAAGTTGTAGAAAATGAATCAATCAAATCGTCTTTGTTGTTGTTATCTTAGCATTTCAGCCATCTTGCTCTTCTTCATATATCTATCGATTAGGGTAACCTTCAAGGAATTTTGAACTCAACCATTTACTTAAAGTATAGGTGTAGATTATTCTTGTTCCATAGTTTAAGTTGAGGGATATCTTGTTTCATTCATGCTTGCCTTATTTTCACTGAGTCTACTATCTAGCCCAGGGATTGAACTCACAATTACTGTGTCATTAAATTCACAGACCTATACTTTAATGGGTGAAATAAAATAGACTAAGACTCGGTGAAAACATGGCAAGGAATAACTGAGCATTCCTAACATAAGAACAAGATGAGATATCCATTTCCCATGGAAATGAGAACAAGTGAACCCTGTAGATTAAATAAAGTGTTTAACTTAAAATTCCCTGAAGGCTAGAGGGCACAACAGATAAAATGTGAGAATAACAACAAAGATGAGGACATTAGTCTGAATGTAAATAATGCTAATACATTATTTTATTCCTAAAATAATACCTCCTTGGTTATTAATCTCCAAGTTTTAGCATCAAATGTTGTTCATAGTAACTGTAAAACAGTACATACTTTAATCATTTCAACTTGCATATATAGGTTTGCCTACCACCTGGAACAAAATCCTTCCCTGTCATTTGAACAGGAGTAGAGGTTTATACCTCATTTCTTCCTTTTAGGATCAGGGTTCTGGTTCCTTCTAAAGTTTTCTCATTTTCTTTCACTTACAGTAACCCCTTGCATCTTAGTGGCATTATCACCTTGTTTGGGATGAAATGATTAAAAATAAACCTAACTTTAGTATTATTGATATTTCCTAATATGGCTGAATGCAATCTACAGGCATAAAAAACACTAAATTTAGCATCGGATCCTCCTGTTTGTTGCTGCTATGTTCAATTGTAGTAGATGTATCATCTAATTTATTAACCAATGAAATCATTCTAGTCTCCAAATTTTCTGAACCCACTTTCAAATCCAAAAATATATAAATAACCAGATATCAGGTAGTAAATCTTTTGCATTCAACAGCAGTCATAATGCAAATATAGTGTAGATATTGAAGTCAATAACTGGTTAACTTCAGCAACCAGTAAGTCATTCCTACTACTACTCCTTATGAGGAAAATACCTTTCTCACTTAAGCCTACACTATGGACTCTAAAAAAAAAACAAAAAAAAAACATGCTTTTCTACAAAAAAATAGACCAATTCTTCTTTAACTCTGTCCATGATCACTTTAAATGTATATATATTGTCATTGTTATAAAACTCATTTGTTATTTATTTAGTCTGCCCTTTTCTTCATTCAAAATCATGTTGTGTTAATTCCTTTTACTTTTTTACAGTATCTCATATTTAGAAAATTTGTATGTTTTTTACTTTTATTATTTATCTGAAGAATTGGGTTCTTCCCGAATTAACTTTTCCGCAATCTTTAACCTTCTTGTTCACCAAAAAAAAATGGTGTGTCAAAATGACAATTTTCTCTTGACACCACCATTATTTTAACAACCTTCAATCATCAACAATGTTTATTGTTTTAAAAAATGAAGATTAGAATTGTAATAAAACCTAAATATATGAAAGTGAATTTATACATTTTCTTTGTTCTTGAGAATTTATAACAAAAATAGTAAACACTATTTATTATATTTATTGGAATGTTTGGCAAAATATTGGCTAATTGCCAATTAATCCAAACTTTATAAAATGGCAAATAGTAAGGATTTCCTTATAGTTGGTTCACATAGTTTAATAATTTACTAATTGTTTATAAATTTACAAATTGTTTTCTTATTTCTTTATAAATTAGTAAATGATAAATATTGCATTGCATTGGTTTTAATTGTATTAGATTTTTAGCATGTTGCAGATAAAAAATTATTCTTGTAAACAAAATCTAATAAATAATGTTTAATAATTTTGTCAATTCTCAAGAATAAAAAAAATGTATAAATTCACTTTCAGCATATATTTAGGTTTTATTACAATTCTGATCATTGCTTTTTAAAACAACAAATATTGCCAAGGGAGTAAAGGTAGTTAAAATAATAGCAGTGTCAAGGGAAAAACTGTCCATTTAACTGATGTAAAATTGTTCACTTTCAGCAAGTGATTGACATTTATAGTTGCTAGCACTACTTGATCAAGAAATGATGATAAATTGAAGCATTTTAGCATTGTTGTTAATACATCAAGACCATGACATGCATTTCAAACAGAAGAGTGTTTTTTTTATCTATCTTTTTCCCCTTGACATGACTGAATAATCTGAGACAGACTTCAATTTTCAAAGTCTTTTCTTCTGTATTTCAATACTGTATTTGCCAGTCTACAAGATACATGGTTTATAAAGCTATTTTGAGGACTGCTGTTCAAGACTACTTATCCAGGCCTCATAGCTGTCCATCTCTGGTTTAAGTAAAAGGCCTCCTCTCAACAAACATTTCCTAATTGTGTTGATGCCTACCCTGACTTTCTGTGCCAAATTCAGTCCAAGTCCCAACCTAGTTAAGTAGTTCATTCTGCTCTTGTAATTCACCGTCAGTCATGAACTGGAGATACCAGAATTAAGCAAATATGAAAATTTAAATATCTGGGAAGTGTTTTAACTGGACAGAAAATGTGACAACAAAATTTGAATGGAACAGTGAAAGGTACCTTCCAAAAGCCAAGCAAAGTATTAAGAAACAGGAAAATTTCATAAGAAACAAAGAAAAGAGTAGTGAACTGCTATGTAACATCAGTACTCTTATATGGCAGTGAATGCTGGACAATCTCCTCACAGATGAAGAGAAGACTTGAGACAAGAGATGTAGTTCTACAGAAGGATGCTGAGAATACCATGGATATAGTGTTTAAGCAACAAGGAAGTTTCAAGGAAAATAGAAATTAAAAAGGCAATTATATATAAAATCAGAAGGTGAGAGTTGAAATTTCCGAGACACACAATGAGAATTTGAAGAATTTTTACACTCACATGACATATTGAAGGTAAGATGGACATAGGAAAGCAATGAGTAACCTACCTAACAAGCTTTGTAAATGGATAGCAGAACAGGGATTACGAGAGTGATGGTTAAAAAATAAATCTTACTGAGAAATAGGAAGCTGTGAAGAGCCATGATCACCCCGGTCCTGAAGGGATATGGCAGACAGAAGAATTTACTAATGGGTATTTCAGCTGCATGAAGCTATAGTTGGTCTGATTTCAAATCAACAGTTGTCAAAGTCCCTATTATTTGTCTCTATTCGTACAAGATCTCTCTACATCTATGGTCTCCTCTTGAGTGACATAGCTGTGATATTATTCAGCCTTATGTTTTGATGTTTGAGACATGTTGGGAAATATTCAGCAGACACAGAAACCTAATCACTTAGATGTTAATAGTTTTGATAATGGCAAATCATAACATTTTTTTATTGGCCACAAATTCTATATAATTATTTTGTGCATAAAACCCATGTGACCAGATTTTATAATATGAAAAAAGAATTAAAATGATGTTACAAACTTTAACAGAAATGTGTGATGGATGAATACATTTTTTAAAAAAATTATTCCATTTATAACTTTAGTCAAATCTGAATAAATATTACTGAAAAATTATTTTCTTACACTTCTCATCTCTGGAACACTCTTCCAATTTCTTGCTTTCTTGCCACCTACAATTTTAAAGAATTTAAATGTAACATCAGTCAGTATCTTTTGTCATTGTGAACTCTGTTCTTTTATTGTTCTTTTCTCACTTCTCCTGACTTAAGACTTCTCATTCTTTCACTCCCTGCAACACTTGTGTCCCTGTGACATTATTACCTTGCTTGGGGTGAAATGATTAAAAAAAAAAAAAATTGTTACTTCTCAATCAAAATAAAGGAAATAAATTTACTACCATTTCAATACCTGTGTACTTAGTGAAATTTCAGAGCCAAACTGACACCACCCACTAGCCAGGGCTTTGGTATTTTACTTGGTACTTTCACCAAGTATGAACTTATTTACTTGTCCTAAGTACATCAACTGCAGGATTCATCTCTATAACATGGAAAATTGAACATGAGAATATGACCAATTAAATATATGGGTGGTGTTTTACTAAAATATCCTGAGAATATTTTAGTACATGCGTATGAAAATAATAAAATTTCCAGACAGTAGTATCATGAAATTTCTTTGAAGGTATTTGGTGTCTTGGCCTCCAACTCGCAGATCATGTGATCAGTACTTCTGTGGTCATAGAGAAATAAATAAATAATAATAAGATTAAAATTTCACCATCTCTAAAACTAGATGGATAATCAGAATTGCCAGGCCCCATTGCCATATCTCGACAAACCAATCAGAAAGCATTCACAACCAGAATATAAGAAAAGAAATAAACAAATAATAACAATGTTATACTCCAAGCCAAATCTCATTGCAATTCATGAACCCTTCTTCATGGTCAGAAACCAGAATGGCCTGCAGGTCATCTTGAGGTCACTGACTGGCAGATGTAGTGGCAAGCAGTCACGTGACAAGCAATTAAGCTTTGGAAGGCATTGCAAACCAAAGACATGGATGTCTTTTCAATCCATTAACAAGCCACATGCCACAAAAAAGGCATTCTCATCTCACCAGTGGCTTCTTTGCTCAACTTGTCCCACAAGAATGTATCCTCTTGACAGCCAGGCTGTCCTGCCATCTGCCACTATTACTTTCAGACTTCCCTTCTGCACCACTCACATGAAACTGAAACTTGAGCATCATTCTGCCATCTTCCCATTCCAACTTTTCATCCAAACAACTTCAATCATAAAAATCACAGAACTCTTTGTTGAATGGACTCTTATTTTCTGTATTGACCCCTGGTTACCGTTGTGTATATAACTTTCCTTGATGTTTTTTTTTTTTTTTTTTCTTAAAAATACATATTCAACTTTACTCTGGTGTTTGTCTTTTTCCTTGCTACCATATGCTTATTATAACACGGAGTCCAAAATTTTCACTACTTCTAAAATAGTTCAACAAACCAATTGGAAAGCTTTTACAACTAAGATATAAGGCCACAAGCCATTGAGAATCAAAGTGCCCTTCCTGAAGTGGATCTATAGATGTGTATATAATCAGATAGAAAATCAACCAAAATGAGAATCAATAAATAAATTTAATCCATTTTCCGATCATCATAACATATCCAGAAATTAAATACATTTGCATGACTAGTTGGCAATTTTAGACAACTAAACGCACTTGCTACATTAAAGACATATACCCTTTCGTTCTCCACTTCATTAGATTGTTTATTTACACTATTATTATTTATTGGAATGATAGTCAGAACATTAGCTAATTGCCAATTGATTCAAATTTTATAAAATGGTAAATAAGGATTTCCTTATAGTTGGTTCATATATTTAAAAAATTTAGTGAATGTTTATAAATTTATGAATAAAAATTTGTTTTCATATTTATTTCATTATAAATTGATAAATGATAAATATTGCATTAGTTTTAATGCAATTGTATTAGTTTTTAGAATTTTGTAAATATAAAATTCTTGTAAATAAACAATCTATTAGTGCTTAATATTTTTGTTGTCAATTCTCAAGAATAAAAATATGTATAAATTCTTCATGTATTTAAGTTTTATTACAATTCTAATCATCACTTTTTAAAACAATAAACATTGCCGAGGAGTGACGTTAGTTAAAATAATAGCAGTGTCAAGGGAAAAACTGTCCTTTTGACACTCCATATTTTACAAGCATGAAGGTCTAATGTTGCCAAATTTTGAATATTACAATAATATAAATGTGTCTAAAATTCAATAAACTATAGACACTTATTTCTTCTACATGCTGTGTTCCTTCAGTACGTGGGCAATCATGGCACACCACAATTTCCTATTTTTTTTTTTTGCTATCTCTCCTAATCCCTGTTCTGCCAACCATCCACACAAGTTTGCTTGGTAGGTTATGTGCTGCTTTCCTCTGTCTCTCTAGCCTTCAATATGCCCTCTGAGTATCAAATTTTCTAGGCTCTCTTTCCTCATTATGTGCCTTGAAATTTCAACTATCTCTTTTTGATGTTAAGTATAAGTGTCCGTTTTCTTTCCATTTTCTCCAAAGTTTAATTGGTGCTCACATGTTCAGTCCATGGCATTCTCATCATCCTTCTGTAGAACCACATTTCTGTTTCTTCAAGTTTCTTCTTCATCCATGAGGAGATTGTTCAGCATTCAGTTCCATACAGGAGAACTGATATTGTATAATAGTTCAATACTCCTTTCTTTGTTTCTAATGAAATTTTCCTATTTGTTAATCCTTAGCATTTAGAAGGCATCAATTGTTATTCCAATGTACCTTCAGATTTCAATGTCTCATTTTTCCATCCTCTTAAATTGTTGCACTTGATTTTAGTATCTTGAATTTGTAATTTGCATGTTGGACTGTTTCTTTTGCTGACAACCATACATTCTTTCTTCTTACAATTGATGTTTAGTCTTTTCTTCTCCCTTTCCTTCAGTACATTCTGGTGGAGTTCTTGTAGTTTCCTTTCTATGTCTGCTATCAACACTGTATCATCTGCATATCTTATGCTGTTAAGATTATGGCTGTAATAATGAATCCTGGTAGGACTTCTGCTTTTAGGGCATATAATGAGGAAGGAGGGCTTGGAAAATCTGATACTCTTGGGACATGAGGGACGGAGGAAAACGATGCATATCATACTTAATAAGCTTGAGTAAATGGATGGTGAAACAAGGATTATGAGAACTAACAGAAAAGCAAAGTTTATTAAGAGTTACAAAGGGATAGAAAACTGTGGAAAGCCATAATCACTTACATCCCGAGGGGTCATGGCACATAAAGACAAAGGTAGGACTTCTAATTCTCTTGGGATTGCTTCACTGTAACGCTTGACAAATCTGTTAAGACACAGCTTTGTCATATTTCCCTTCGTATTTTTTTATATTTACTGAATTCATTTTCTATCCATATGCAGGTGGTTTTCTCCTAGTATAAATTCTGGATAATTCTAATATCTTTCCCAAATAAATCAAGCTTACCAAGCAGTTCCAACTATTCATTATGATGCACTTTATAACACTTTTACATAATCTATGAAATGTAGGTATACATCTTGTTGCATTTTTATTGCTCTTTTTGATATAATTCTCAACATATATATTGCATTCCTTGTATCAGTGTCTTATTATGTTCTATTTTGGTCTAATTCTGCTGCATGCTCTATTCATCAAAATTCAGATAAGTTTTATTATGTGGCTCATTAGGCTGGTTGTCCATTGAGATTTGTTTTTGTTTGTCCCTGGATTCTTAGGCAGTGCTATGACAATGGATCTACTTAGATCTTCAAGTATAACACCATTGTTATAATTTTCATTTATTATGCCTGTAATTTTGTCAATGCCCAAATCATCTAAAGCTTCCAGCATCTCTTACAATTATATCTGTTCCTGCTGCTTTGTGCTTGTTCAATTTGAACAGTGCTGATTTCAATTTAGATTTTAATATTTCTGGCCTTTTGATATTTCTGTGTATTGCTGGTTGTCATTTTTCATCATGGAAGAGTTCTCCAATGTATTCATTCCAGCTCTGGAAGATGTCTTAGGGGTGAAATGATAAAAAAAAAAACTCAATATAATCAGGAGGAATGAACAACAAAAAAACAAAGAAGGCAAGCAAATACTGAAGGCCAGAATATCTAAAGATTATTTGTTTTGGAGACTGTTTACTTTTGCCAAGACACTTACATGCTCAAGTGTGATATAGCAATCAGGCTTCTAAAATATAACATTTTCTTGTGTATTTGATCTGAATTCTGATTCAAAAAATTCTTTTGATTTTTTATTTTTATTTTAATGTGTTTTAAAACAAAGAGCAAGAAGAAAACAAAAGAAAGAAAATCTTATAGTTACTATAGATGACAAATTGAAAAGAGGCAATACAGATTAAGTCTTTACAGCCCTCCCTTTGCAAACAGTGACTTTTACATCTGAATATAGTTTGTTTATATACATTTCGGCAGTGAAAGGGTGAGAGTGGAATGCCAGCCTTGTAGGATGCTTAAATTCGCGAAGTCTTGGAACCAATGAAAACAGTTCATCACAGCAATTACCATGAAAGTATTTGTAAAAAAGACAGAGAGGTGACAGCACGTCTGTGAGAGAGCGACTGCAGATGAGATGCCAGATCAGGGCCAATTATATTGCATATCCGTCTCTGGATCTTATCAAGAACCCCGAAGCAAACAGAAGGGGCTCCAGACCATATATGGCAGCAATACTCCATGCAAGGGCGAATGGTTGATTTGAAGGATCAATTCCAGGGAGAAAAATTTCCTGGTGCAGCACAGGGAGCCAACTTTCCTAGCAGTGGACGAAGCAATTGACTCAATGTATTTGTTCCATCTCAGGTCAGTAGACGATGTGAGACCGAGCAGCCACAGAGAGGCGCTTTCAGGAAGTTGAGCATCAGACATTCTAATGGGGGGGCAGGGAAGGTTCTCTGTGGTGATTAATAACATGCATTATTTTACCATGAACCATTTAGTTACAAGTATGCTTGTTATGTTCTTAATAAGATGTAAAGAAGTTAACTATCATCAAATTCTACAAAGTTTTCAGTAGCTCCCCATATATCAGTTGGTTATTGCAAAATTATAATTTTGCTAGCACTGAAGAAAAGCATAATTTTTTAGAAGATTAATGAAGAGAAAATAATAAATGCTGTCTGTTGTATTATGTTTCATTGGATTCTGGATCTTAGTTGATCTCTAACAAAAAAAGAAAAAAAAAAAACTTGTTTCTATTTTTTAACTTAACTACTTGATGGGACTATTTTTCCTTTTTGAGGTGGGGGGGATTAACTTTTAATCTAGTGGGTGTGTCACTAATGTAAATATTAGTGCAATAAGCCAGAACCATTATACATTTATTTCTATCATCAATTGAATCCATTAGGGTTTTGGGGAGTATCCAAAATAATGCATTAATAATTTTGGATTTTTAGCTAATGACATTTTTGTTACTATTTTTTTAACAACATAACAATTTGTGTCATATTTTACTGTAATCTGAATCAGTCATCTTCTGAAGAAACAAAAGAAAATTGGTCTATTGGCTTCATGTTTCCTATTATAATTCTCAGTCTTCAGCTTCTCAAGAAACAAAAGAAAATTGCACTATTGGCTTCATGTTCTCTTATAATTTTCTTGTACACTTCTGTAATTGCATATTTCCCAACGTTGTCTAAATGAAGAATTGTGACTGAATTCAAAGTAGAATTCACACTGCATTTTCAAACCATCTTCAGGTGTCAAATCTAGCATGTTTCATCTGGTAATCTTTAAATTTCACTCAAGCCCTCATTTTTTTTTTTTAAATTTATAAAATCATTTCAATGAAAACAATTTACAATATAAAATCACCATTGCTTGGATTTGCATATGTAATCTATCTTAACTGAGGTGATGGTAAAACTTTGATAATAATGAGATTTAAAAAAAAAAAAAAAAAAGATAACCTTGGGTGTGATTAAAAGATTAGAGGATGCAGCAACATTCGCCTGAAGATGGTTGGTGAATTCATTGGCAGAAGCATTGCATTATAAACAGCGACAAGGATACTAGTTTGAATAGTTGCTGCTTACCAGTGTTGTCGGTGATGTAAACTTAAGTGCTCTGAAAGAATTCAACATCTTACTGCTTTATAGACAGTAGCTCCAGTCAGTGCAAAAATCTTCTTTCACGTTTATGCATGGCTAAATTAATTGTTAAAATCTAATGTGAATTGTACTCAGCATTTACTTAAAGTGTAAATTTGCAGCCAGATATCAAATGTTTTCTTGGAATGTAGTTTAGCATTTAATAGTCAAGTCCTTGTCATTTATATAGAGAAGGCCTGATGTTACCTTTCACCATCTCTTTTGCCACTGAATGTCACTTTGTGCTTCTTGCTTAATCTTGCCACGCACTTAGAAATGAGCTTTCGCTCACATTTGCACTCACTGCTGAACATTGCTTTACAGGTCAAAGTTGCATTCCTCTTACAGCTGAGTGCATTATGGAGAAACAAGGAAAACAAAAAAGAGAAAAGGAGTCCTTCAGGCAAACGAATCCAATTTTTGTAAGAGGCAACGTTATCTTCTTCATATCAACACTAATCAATTTTTAGTTTCTCTATTCAAAATTCTATGCCTATAAAAAAAAATAATTCAGTTTTTCTAACTTCAGTTTTATTTTACTTTTGTTTTCTTTTTTAAATTTATTTTTATTATTTTAATGTCATGTCTCTTCAGGACACAGATGAACATATCTCACCACAGATTCCTTTTCTTTATTCTCTGTCAATTGCCATGACTTCTTGGGAAAGATAGTGGAGTGGTTTCCTATTTCCTTCTCCACAGATTCCTTTTCTTTATTATCTGTGAATTGCCACAACTTCTTGGGAAAGATAGTGATGTGGTTTCTCATTGCCTTCTTCAAAGATTCCTTTTCTTTTATTATTTGTAAAGTGGCATGACTTCTTGGGAAAGATAGGAATGCAGTTTCCCATTGCCTTCTCTACAGATTTCTTTTCTTTATTATCTGTGAATTGGCATGACTTCTTGGGAAAGATTATGGCGAGATTTCCCATTGCTTGTGAATTCTCCTGACTGGCAGCTACCCAAGGCTAGAGAATCTAGTCTACTCTGCTATTTAACCCATAGCTTGAGAGAGAATAGACAGATTCATGTCTTTCCAAAGGGCATCAGTACAACAGTGAATGCAACAGCCTAGGCCAGAATTTGAACATGGCTCACCAATTCCCCTTTTTGCTCTTATAAATTACCCTTTCTGCACATCTTTACATGATCCAAAAGTTTGATGCTAAACCAAAATGTAATTTTTCTAGATTGAAAAACCAGTGTGCGGTTGGATAAAAGAATTATCTGATAAAAAAAAAAAAAAAAATTCCTGGAATGAAAAATAATTTTTTTCTTTGAAGTCAAGAGTAAAATATTAATCTCTTGAAGAAAATTCCCTACCCCCTACGCCCCAGAAATTGAGAGAAAAAAAACAAATAATTGTAATGTCTAAAAAGAGGGCACAAAGTTTTATGATATAACGCCCCTACATTTTCAAACTCTTCATTAATCAACCTCATAGTTTTCATCAACCCATCATGAAAATTTATCTTATAGCTGGAAAAATTAGATAATTATATCTTAAAGCAAAAAGAAAATTTTAAATTGTTTCATTCAGCTTTACAAAAGCTACCATTTTCACCAAAGATTTTTTCCTAATACAGACCAAATGCAATTCGTTGTTTCAATTATGTTTCTCTGTTTCTTAATTTCCAGGAATCTGATGAGATTTCCGTTGATAGCTTTGTCCCTTCCAAGAAAAATACACCACCAGGTACAGGCTGCTTCTTCAAAGATGGGCAGAGAAAAACAGGTATGGTCTTATGCTAATATAAAAATGTAAATTTATTGTTACCTGTTTCTGTATAAAATAGACGTGGTGACCAGAACAATTATTTAATAATAAATATTTGATTAATATTGTTTATTATCAGAAATCTGTTTATATTTATGATGAAGCAATGATTGATAAAAGAGTTCACGTGACAAAACAGAACCCAGATATCAATAGAACACACATGAAGTCAAGGGAACCCTAAATAATTTTATGATTCTTGTGATTTTGCAACCAGTAGTAAAGTCTATGAAGTAAGATCTTCAAGCAGCCACCCAGTTGACCAAAAGTGAATAAAAATAAATGAAAATTTTAGAGAACAAGTGTCACTTGGTTGGAAGTTAGAAAATTCCACTTGCAGGCATATATAAACAGTCACAGTTTAGAATAGAAAACAGTTCTGATGTTGCCTGGTAATTACTGACCACTGGAAAGAGTTCTGGACTTTCCATTAGAGTAGGCAAGTTACAAACCATGCATTATAAGGTGGGCGAGGAGGTGGAGGAGAGTCTTTGCTGAAGAGAAAAACTGATCTGTTAGTTTGTTATGTCAGACAAGTAGCAGAAGTTGTCGCAACGAGTCTTTTCCAGTTTGTGTTCACACTAACGCAAACAAGAATTGAGACATGACAAGAGCTGATTCATCTGGTCAGTGAAAAACTGAGTGTGTGACCTATTGGATGTTTACAAACATAGTTTAGGATTACCTTATCTTTTCTGCCAGGGTACTTTTCCTAATGACTGCTAGGTGCTGTTTGTACTGTTTAGACAAATATGGAACTGAAGAATTCATGATTGAATTCAAGCATTACATGGAGGCTGAGGGATTCTTTCCCCCAAAAAATGTTCAAATGTGATGAGACAGGCTTCTTTTGAAAAAAAAAAAAACAAAATGCCAGATAGAACCTATATTATGCAGGAGGAAAAGGCAATGCCAGTACACAAGCCTATGCAATTAATTCTAAACTTAAGCTGGAGCAGCAACAAACAACAGCTGAGGAGATAGCTTCAGAGGAGGAGAGAAGGGATAATGTGCCTTCTTCAGTGATTAAGAACATTTTTTTCAAAAGGAGTGAGGTTGTAGTGAGTGCGAAATAATAAGTCCTTTCACCCACTCCCTTAAAGATTAAAGAAAAAAAGAAATTTGCAAGCTTATGTGAAATTTTTTTGACCAATGAAAACCTTGTCTTCACAGAAATTAGCCGGTCAGCTTAGGAAGAAAAGAAAATAGTGAGCCTACACAAAATTGTTTTTATATAAAATGTGGAAAAAAATTAAGGAGAGATGAGTGTCTGAAGTCACATGAAAGGTTTTGGTCAGTTCCCTGTGGCCTGTGTTGAAGTTGTTGCCATTTTAAAATTACTCACCAATATATTATCGGCATCTAACAATACATGCCACTTCAAAGGATTTTCTCTCAGCAATCAAAGAAAGAAATTTCTAACCTTCTTCATTTACTTTTGAACATGAGCAAACCATATATCCCTTCACCAAGCAATGAACTCTCTTAACATTGTCTTAAACAATTTTTACTATTATTTTGTGTAATCTGTTGTATGAACATTTCCTCTTCATGACAAAAACTACTGACTCTCAGAATTCTGATTTATTTTCCTGAAATTAACTACTGATGCTACTTCAAGCATGTAAATTTGTGAATACATTCCTTATCTTGTTTTGTTAAAATTACCCGTGTGTTTCCTCCTCATTATCATCCTATTGGGGTAGAAGACTCAGAGCTTACGTAGAAGATCAGTATGCCAAACCTTGTCAAACATCAAGACATTTAGAGCCACAGGTTGAGTGTCACCATTATTATTAAGGACTTGATATACATATTTAGTGATGGCCGTTAGCACATCAGTGATATCCCTGGCAAAACGGAAGACATAGGGTGATGTGCAAAGTTTTGTTGAAAAATATCACTCTAACAAAGTTGTTGCAAGACGTGTTGTAAACATGTTTCGTGATAATGCCTTATCATATTTCAAGCAAATTTTAAAGCAGAAATAAAAAATCTCTGGATAGGTTTTTAGTGAGAGAGAGATTCAGTCAATCTTAAGCAGGTTGTAGTGGCACAAAGAGACAAAGGAAATAACCACAGAAAGAAATTTACCTGAAGTCTTAATGGAGAGGGATTCCCCTTTCAAACATCTCTTCTTCCTCTCCCCTCCTCACTGTCTTACATTTGCCAACAAGAGTCTTCAATAAAGGTAAAGTGAAGTTAAATGTTCATTTTTCCATTTGTTATTTATATTTATTTCTTATTTTCTGCATGAATAACTATAGTTATTCTGTATAAAATGTATTTTTTTTGTTAATATTTTTGGGTGTGTGGAATGAATTAATTGGATTTACATTATTTCTTATGGGATTATTACCTCGGTTTTTGTGTATTTCTGTTTTCAGCTGACTTTCTGGAATGGATTGTGGTTGATAATCAAGGATCTACTGTAATTCATAGCAGTAGTAATTCTAGTTTCTATATAGAAATTAGTTACATGGAACATTTTGTTATTAAAATATAAAAACATCCATTCTAATGTGATTTTAATGCATTCATAGTGAATTCATTGTAATATGATTTGAATTCAAATTGAATTCTTCTTTTATATGCCAATTATGGCTCTTGACAATTTCCCGTTCTTTGTAACTTTTAATAAATTTTTTTTTGTCATCTCTCCTGAAATCTGTTTTACCATCTATTTACTCAGGCTTGCTAGGTAGGTTATGCATTGTTTTCCCCTACCTCTCTTGCCTTCAATATGTCCTGTGAGTATCAAATTTTTCAAACCCATTTTCCTCATTATGTGCTCTAGAAATTTCAACTATCTCTGATTCAAGTTATAAGGGTCCTTTTTGTTTCCATTTTTTTTTTCTAAAACTTTGTTGCTCACGTGTTCAATGCATGGTATTGTGACACTATCTAGCTATGGTAATTGGCTAACTAATTAAGCATAGAAATTAAAACGGGAAATACTTAAGGCAAGAAAGAGCTATAACAAAAGACAGACCGAGTGACATTTTTTTAACAAAAAAAAAACGAATGAGAAAAGATTTTATTTCATTTATGAGGAAAGATACTTTTTTTCGCAGAAGACAGAAAATCCTTAAGAGAAAATCAGATTTCAGATTCTGTCAGAATTAATTAATGTCATGATCAGATAGTGACGTGACAAGGAAAACGGAATTCTAAAAGATAAACAAAGCTGGGCCACGCATTCGACTGAAAAGGAATTTCAGTGAGACCACCCTAAAAGAATAGCCACTAATTATCTTTCAGAGATATCATTTAGTTTTGGTTCTTGTGTCCAGCAAGGAGACCCATCTGTTGTATGTCCAGATCTTGACATGAGAAAAGAGTCGAGAAGAGAATCATTGTTATTGTCAGACATGGTGACTTGAAAATGAGCATCTGGTGACGCAAAAATTTTAAGACACAAGAAAAATAAAGAATTTGTTTATCAAGTAAAAACTACCACCCAGTTTGAAGGTTGACTAGCAGTGATTAATGAGTCGGTGAAGATTCTGCTAAGTGGATTTTGGGTGGCTCAGGATAAGATAAAAATTTAATTATGGCCACGTGGAATTCATAAGAATTCTGGCCGATAAAAGAAAAGAGAATTTTTCTTTCTGGATGATAATTTTAAGAAGGCCAAATCTAGCCACACCCACGCTACCGAGCAATCACTGGCTGAGTGGTGGCGTGAGTGATAGGCGAAGGTGAATGTATGAGAAAGGCAGGGAAGTTGTTGACACCCACTAAGAGGATTGGTATGAGATACCAATATGAGAAAGGAAGAGTCTAGGAGGATAATTCTCCTCTGACCTCTCCTCACGGGCAAGGGAGAAAAACCCCGAAAGGGAAAGTGATTAGCTTCCAAAAATGGGAAGTAATAAATTTTCCTGTCCTGGGGACAAAGAAAATTTTTGGTTGGGAATTAAGAATTGTCAAAGAACCCAAACCACGACAGGCCCCAACCCGGTTTTGGTCAGTGTCCATATAAACAAACGTCCCTGGGCATTCAGAGTTGAGTTGGGTTGGAGATCGGAGATGCAGGCACAAATCGACAGAGAGCTGTTGGGCTTGGAGAATAGCGCCTCACAGGAACTGACTGAGATTTCCACGTCCTTTTCGACTTAGTCTTCCTACCAAAAGCAAGTTTTATTGGCGAACGACTTAAGATACCATAGATCGCTTAAGAAACGCAAAAGTGTCACAAATCCATAGAAACGGGCCGGGAGAGAAACACACTCCTGTATTCAACAGATAGATAAAGTTAATTGTTATTTCTCAACATATTTGAACCTTGTGAGTTTGTATTATTATTTTTCTTTTACTTACGCTTGTGCGGTATCACCTTTACCCGGATTTGGCTTGCAGTATGGCCTGATGCCTAATTGATTTCATCTACCTAAGATCAGTCACAACGTGGGTAGGTTAGACTTGAGATCAAAGCAGTTACTTTGGTGACCAGGTATTGGAGGTGAGCTGAGAACGACAAAGTTGGTATCGAACCGGAAACGACCAGATTGACCGGGACACAGGCTGGTGGCAGTGACAACGAATCGACCCCAAACACTGGTTGAAGAAACCTTACAGCTTCGCGCTGCAACAGGGAGTTGACCACAAGCCGATGGCACAGCATCAGATATTGACGTTGCGACCAGTGGACGTTACATATTGGCGCTGGACTGTAACTGCGACCACCAGTGGGTGTCACAGTATTCACAGCATCCTTCTGTAGAACCATATTTCTGCTACCTGAAATCTCTTCTTCATCTATGAGGAGAGTGTCCAGCATTCACTGTAAAGGAGGACTGATATTACATAACAGTTCAGTACTCTTTGCTTTGTTTCTAACAAAACTTTTCTGTTTCTTAATACATTACTTTGGGAAAACATTCTCTGGATGACTTATATGCACTACACTTTCCAGTTTTGATAGTTCAAAAGTGTTTCCACGTCCTTGTGGGTGATTATTTTGCACTCTGGAACCACTTCCCCACATATGAAATGTTGCAAGCCTTCTCCTACTCTCACTATTTCTATGGAAAATGTTCAGACAAACTACATTCCTTAGTTCCACCCTCATTCTCTTCATAATCAATTGATGAGGTGTAAGTTCCACTCAAGCTGTTTCTTCCCATGAACCACTAATTTGTGGAACTGACTCCCAAGAGTATGCTTCCTTGATCTCACACTCTTAACCAGTTCAAGTTTTGGGTTATTGGTTATCAAACTGTGCTTCTTACTTCTTACTCTGTAACCTTCTACCTTGAGTGGCTCTTGAGCTTTGTACAGAGTGGACATTATTGTAAAAAAAAAAAAATGTAAGATAGACATGCTTCTTTGAGCATCATAAAGAAACCACTAGAATTAGGTGTAATCAGCATCCATGTTTTGCAATCAGAGGCTATGAAGCCCAACTGTAACTAACTGAAAACACACATCAATACTGAGTATTAATATTTAATTTATTATTGTTTTTAAGACAGTGTAGTAAACAATTACATAGAAGCAAGCGAGTCAGTGGCATGCATCTGGTGCAAAGGAAAATAAGTTTCTTACCTCAATACATGACATGTAGCAGCAGCATTTTGTTCCTTGAAAATGGCATGAATCTCCCCTCCCCACTTTAGATTATTTCAGAAGTGTATATTCTGTAACTTTTGCTTAACTGTGGCTTTTGTACAGCTTAGTGTGGTTTGACCAATATCAATTCATGTGCTGATTGCTCCAACTGAAGGATGCCATTTGACTGGGTAACTGAGGACAAAGCGACAATGCTAATTGGTCAGTCGGCCATATTGTTGGTATGATAAAAGAAGGCTGAAACAATGAGAAGCAGAGCAATTTTTACATTGATGACATATGTGGGAAATCAAGAACAGTAGAGTGAAAAGGAAGTATTTGGTGTTGTACGAGTGATGTCAAAGGAATACAAGCTCATTTAACTACAAAAGAATTTTTTTAACTATAAAAGAATTCTTTATAGCTGATAGTGATCTGATGTGTTTAATAAGACAAACTTTAATTAAATTTGCTTGACATAAATTTGTGATCCAAGGGGAAGGAATGAAATGTATAGGTAGGAAATGTCTGTTTTATAATCCCTGCCATTTACAGCTGACATGAAGTGGAAAAGACTATAGTGAATCCATTGCTAGGTCATCTGCTAAAAAAGTTGGTTCACTGTGTCATGGCAGAGAATTTTTCTCTCCAGAATTATATATCTATGTCTACCATTCATCCATGCTTAGAATATTGCTGCTACATATGGTCCAGTGCTCCTGCTATTTGCCTTAAGCTCCTCGATAAGATCCAAAGAAGAATCAGCAATATTTTTGGTCCTGATCTGGTGGTTCAGCTTCAGTGACTTGCCCACCACCGTAAGGTTGCCTCTCTGTACCTTTACTATAAATTATATCATGGTAATTGTCGAGATGAGTTCTTTGCTGTGGTACCTAGACTTTTTGAATTTAAGTGCAGTACTAGATTGGCGTCTAGATTTCATCAATTTACAGTTGAGTTGGCTAGATTTAGCTGTAAGTTCTATGCTAACAGTTTTTTTTCTTTCCAGTCAACTTTAATCTGCAAAAATTTAAATGCAATTTTAATCACTATATACTGTCTTCCTGATTACTCTTTTCTCTTCCCACTCATTATTAATGTTTCTGTTCCTAATTCTTCCACACCTTGTAACCTCTTGCGTCTTAGTGGCTTTACTGTCTTACATAGGGTGAAACCCCCTCCAAAAAAAAGAACAGAAAATTTATCATTGCCATTATTCCTGTGTATCAATTTTCAATATGAATATTTATACTGGCATTGGTCAGTGTTCATGTTTACAGTAACAGTATAAATATATAAAAAGTTCTCAGCTTGTGGCAGAAGCAATTCCCTCCTCAAATTTTGATGTTTGTTGGTCAGATTTAGCTTGTGTGTCTACACATATACATACACACACACACACACACACATATATATTGAGAAAGAGAGAGAGAGAGACACACACACACACACACATTGTTTTTATATTCTAGGTACAAAAATGAAGTTAGCAAATATAGATTTGAAGAATTGAATTATTTTCTACAACTTATCAACCCTTTGCAGGTTATTTAAAGCCAGAAAATATGTTTAGGTTGTAAGAATATTTTTGGGAGATAATAATGGTGTAGAGATACACGTCTTGCTAATTAACCCATAGCTGGGGGAAGAAAAGGTGGATTCATATGTTTCCCAACTGTATTTGCGTGTAACTGAATATAATGAAACCAATGGAAATTGGAACTCAACTCCCTGATTAAACAATTCCAAGCTATTATCCATTACACCCACTTCACGTCCAAGGTTGCAGCACCTGATATCCCCAAGCAATCACCCATCTAGGTACTGACTATGTTCAAGATTGCTTAACTTTGGTGAACATACAGGAACCAGTGTTTCAATATGATGTGGCCATAAGCCAGATTCTAAGAAGTCCCAACCAGAGATGTGTATTGCATAAACTAGATAATTGAGCTTTGCTTTACTATGGTGGCTTCACCTGGCCAAATTGGTAATGGCATGCTTCAGCTATAGGAGTAGTTTACACGATGGAAAAGGGGATACATGCTTGACTTCTGTCTAGAGACATGTTTTTTCTTTAGTAAGACTACTCATTATAAATTTGATATCTGGTTGATATGGACATTCAATGCATTATTTGCTTACCATAAAGAGTTTTATCATAATTTTGATTTAAAAAAAATGCTACTTTGATTAAAAGAGAAAATATTTATTAAATCAAAAATGTATAGAAAGTGTTTTAATTGCAAGATCATCCACAGAAAATTCACATCCAGGTTCTTACAACACTTCACCTTTTTTGGCAGATCGTCTATATCACTATGTCAGATATTTAATAACGAAAGTGATAAAAACACAAAGACAAAGGTACTAAATGAAATTGGCTAAACTATATGCCCAAATGCATTGAAAAAAAAAAATTATAATTTAAATGAAAAATTCCATTGTCCCCTCTCCTTCATGCACATGTGTAATCACATCAACATAAACATCACTTTATTTTGATGAAGTCCTAAGTGATGAAATATGTCACATGAAAAATGTTTTCACTTTGTCATTGTACTGAGAAAATAAACGCAGATGTAACTTAACTAAAGCTTTATTCAACATAGAATGAAGTGTGTCCTATTGGACTTACTTAAATGCAGAATATGTATATGGGGAGATAATCCATACTACAGTCATATATGTATATTTAAGCAGCATATCTTCATTCAAGCATGTTTGGTTGAATAATCTGGATATATTATATCCAGGTGATTCAACCACATATTTATTTATATATATATATATATATATATATATATAAAACTTTCCTCTAGACTCTAAATTTAAGTGCAGTGCTAGATTGACCACAAAATCTCATCACTTTACAGTTGAAATGGCTAGATGTAACCATAAGTTCTATGCTAACAGTTTCTTCTCTCTCACAAAAATTTCTGTCAGCTTCTTGCTTTCCAGTTAAGTTTGACCTTAAAAAATTTAAATACTAAGTCAATCATTATCTTCTGTCTTTTTATTGTTCTTCTTGCTCCTTAATAATGTTTTTCTTTTTCTTATATTCTTTCAAACTCAGTAACACTCTGCATCTTAGTGACTTTGTTGCATTGCTTGGGGTGAAATGATTGAAAAATAATAATCATATATATCATATTGATTCATAATACCTGTGCTATATTATGTCAACTTAGTTTCCTCCTTGCCTCATAGACCGTTAACCCAAAGGTATGATGCTTGGGTCATATCAGAGTGGTCCAGGTTCAACTCTCAGAGTCAGTAGAGAATGCACACTGCTGATGAGTCCCAAAAGAATGAAACAGCATCCAGTGCTTTTCTGCATGTGTGTGCATTGAGGATTCCAGTTTCAGACATGATGAATCATTATGAAAATTATACAAAATCCCCAAATTACTAATCTATAAATATATATATATATATATATATATATATATATATATATATATATATATATATATAAAAATAAAACTGTATGTTTAATATTTTTCTAATGATGGAAATAACCCCAGCATTTGAAGTAATTCTTGCAATTGTGGTTTTGTTTGGCTTATTAAAAACATTTTTTCATATTCTTTCTCAACTATGAAGATTTTACATTTTTAACAAAAGTTTTACAGTTCATTATCAATACTTGCTGTTTCTACCTGCAGCCAATCATAAGCTAACATGACTTATTTCCTACGAATTTTTAAAAATGTTTTCAAGTAAATAAACCCTGTAGATCTCAGTCATTGCCATTCTTCTACAAACCTCAGGGACTGGAGCTACAGAATCGGAAACAAAGAACTGTACCAAGTAATAAAAAATACATCACTTGAGGATTTTCAACAACAAAAATGGTTAGCATATGTGACTTGAAGAGAAAGTAATGACATAATGAAGATGTTGACATTCCACACTACTTAAAACAAAAGGTGAGGAAAGAAACCCCCATCACAATGGAAAGAACAATAACTGTTACTGGATTCAAGAAACCTATTTTCCTGGGAAATTATTTTAAGAGAAAGATGTTATAAATTTCAACTGAAAATAGCACTGGCTGCTTGGTCAATGAATGTTAAAATGTTTCCTGATAAGGAAACAGCTAATATTGCTATTAACATTCTTTACTTTTCCAGGCATCTACCCTCAAGGCACAATTTAGCAAGCCCTGTATCCAGATGGTTTGAAGGATTTGTTACAGATGGTATTGAAGAGTGAAGGCAAAATGGTTAGATTTCAAAGCTATATGTTTCATATAATTGTGGAATGTTTCAATTTGAACTGAAAGTTTTGGGGACAATTTCACACAATGAAAACCATATAAAACACCTTGAAAAATGTGTACATAGCATTAATTTGTCAAAAGATTAAGTTGAAAAACCTATTTGACAAATTTATTTTCCAAAATGTCTGATTCTTTAAAATTTTAGTTGATTCTCTTAACTGCAATGTATTCTTTTTTTTATGTAATCTTTCACAGACTGCATAGAATTTGTTCTTTTTCTTTTTTTCTTTCAAGATTTTGTGCTGGTTTATGTAGAAAAAAAGGGACGGGTGCAGTCTTCCATGAGTCAATTTAATGCCTACAGAAAGAAATTTATTACAAACTTAATTAAAGCTGGACTTGAAAAAGAGGAGGTAAGAGCAAAATATTTTTCAAAATTTATCTTTTTCTGCTTTAAAAATTTATCTTTTTCTGCTCTACAAAACAAAATGTCTGCCAAGAAATCAACTTTTACAATTCAAAGAAGAACATTTGCACACTTTTTATTCAGAGCAGATAAATTTTTTCTTAGAGAAACTTTCTAACAATTGCTTTATGACAGTATTGGAAATTTTTGGACACCTAAGTTATTTTTGTTTATTGATTTTCCTTTTTTACACTATTAATGCCATAGAATTAAAACCTACCATTATACATAAGGTGTGCATATATATATATATATATATATATATATATATATATACATACAAAAAGCCAGAGTATTGGTAAAACCAATAGAAATCCTGCCAGGTGACCCAAAGCAAACTAACTACCAGTAAAACAAAAAAAAAAACTGATAAAAAATGGGAAAATGAAATATAAACTAGGTGAACAAAACCAAAGGACAGATTCCTTCCTAAACTAATAAAAAGTTATCTATGTCTAAGTTACCAAGACAGAGCAATTACACAGCATCACAATTTGGAAAGAGACAAACTTTGGGCCACTACTTAAGATTCAACCAATCACAATCATCAGGTGACCCACCCCTACACACACACACACACACACACACACTTATATAACAAAAATTGTATTTCAACAAGAAACAGTCAACCAGGTTGTTTTTGGAATATATTGTTTTTAAGTCCAGCAGTTTTTGTAATTGTAATGCTTGATGTTTTACTGATTAGCTACCTCAATAATTAAATGCATAAGGTTTCTTACAGGAACATTTTTATAGTACATGAAATAAAGGTGGTAAGAGTACATGCACAAAATAACTGGCTAAGTGATTTGTAATGCAAGATATTATTTATTAAAACAAAATTAACAAAAGGAAAGTTTCTAACAAGAGTTTCTTTTGTTAGACATAAATTGTATACACAACGAAATGTTCAATGTAGTGATCTGAATAGAGAAATAGTATAGTGAATAGAGTAGAGAATAGCAATCCATATAGTAATAGAGAATAGGATAGGAATGTGATCATTTAGACGTCACAAGACTTCCTACTTGTATGCATTTCCTCTACAGTCACGTGGTCTACTTAATTCAATAATGGGGTCGCCTGTGTTTACTCACTAGCAATCTATGTTCAAACTCAAGTGTCGGCAGCAACACTTTATTCCTATATAAGAAACACCAAAAATAATCATGTGCAGCCAAATACATGACATTTCTCAGATAGTGGGAGGACTTCTGTTATAAGGATAAATTTAAGCATAATCCCTCTGTCATTCTTTGAGGAAGTGACTTCTGATCATGTCATGGTGGAGGAGTGTGGGCATGCAGAAAGAATTATAACTTTGGAAAGGTCACTAATTGAACATCTAATAAAAAAAAAATTCAGAATTTCTATTATCACAATGTGGATTATCTAATAACAAAAGTGATGGAAAGAAAAAGAATCTAAATGAAATCAGCTAGATTAAAAAAAAAAAAAAAAAATCAGAATTCCCAACATCCCTTGTTCATGTACATGTGTAGTCGCAATAACATAAAAAATTTGGTCCAATGAAGCCCTAAAGGACAAAATGCATCACAAGAAAACTTTTTCCACTTTTCCATACATATTTTCCCCAGTATACACTATAGTTCAAAAGTATGAAGCCACCCCAAGAATAAGCATGAGATGAACTTGACAGAAAAGTGAAAAAAAAATTAAAAAAATAGTTCTTAAAGTCATTGAAAAAAGAATGGAATCAATTGTTAGACTTATACTTTGAGAAACATTTGCAACAAATGCCCAAAATTTGTGCTGCACTAATCAAGGCAAAAGGAGGATATTTTGATGAGAGCAAAATTTAGTCATAAAATACTATTTTTCTTTTAGTCCTAATAAAATTTTTAAGAAAAATCATGTGTAATAATTTTCTCTTATTTAAAGTACAGAACAACTACATTTTAGGCCAATTTAAAAAAATTACCAGGGGTTACCTCAAACTTTTGAACTATTTTTTGCCAAAAAACTGTCCAATCAATTCACACAAAATTTTCACACAATGTTGACAACACTGACCTGCACACTCACTGACATTTTCGTACTGATCTGCGCAATGTAAACAAACTGGCGTCATATTTGTTATCAGCACTGTGATTTGAGCGTGCCAAATTATTAGAAAAGTATAAGAATTTAGTGAAAAGATGGGCCGTAAAAGCAGTTTAAGTGATGCTGAAAAGAAAACTATTACCTCAGAATTCACAAAAGGTAAATCTACCCTAGAAATTTTTAAAATGATAGGGAAGTGTCATCAAACAGTGAAAAATTTACTGACGACCCTACACAAGTACGCAAAAGGGCATATAAAGGGAGGCGAGGGTTATTTCACGTCGTCTCATGTCACGACTTAAACAAGAGGCCACGAAGAACTCTGGACTTTACCAATCAAGGGCTTTTCAGTCGTATTGGGGATCCTACTGTGTCTAAAAGTACTCGGTGTCAGTATCTGAGGGAAATAGCAACAACAGTCAAACCTGTATCGAAGCCTCTGTTGATGAGAAATCACGTTCAAAATCGATTGAAATGGGCCGAGGACAATATGAAGATTGACTTCTCTAAAGTTTTGTTCACAGATGAAACTCGAGCAACACTTGATGGGCCAGATAGATGGTGCAAAGGCTGGGTAATGAACAGACAGAATCGCCATCAGCGTTTGAGACGCCAATAAGGCGGTGGAGGCATAATGATCTGGGGTGGTATTATTGGAAAAACATTAGTGGGCCAATGGAGAGTACCAGATGGCATCAAAATGACTGCTGATGCATACATAGCGTTTATGAAGGAGCATCTTAAACCGTGGATGAAAAGGTAAAGAGTTGCCTTCAGAAGGGCCATTGTTTTTTATGCAAGATAATGCTCCCTCACATGCTGCTCACAAGACTACTGGATATTTGAAACAGTTAGGATTCGATGGACCTCGAAAAATGAAGTGGCCAGCAAATTCTCCGGATTTGAACCCAATCGAAGACTGTATGCCAACAGACGACAATTCAGGAGCAACGTTGAGTTGTGGGAAGCAATTCTTGACATATCTCGCGGCATTACAGCAGATGACATCCTACAATTAACAAATTCTACGGATCGTCGACTTTTCCAAGTAATTTCAAAACAGGGAAAGCACATTCCCTATTAATTTGTTTAAAACTGTGCCTTTGTTTGTATCTGTTATTATTTGTTTGATTATTTTATTTATTAGCTTCTTTTGATCACAAACATTCACGTGCAACATTAATAAACGTTTTGTTTGCTAAATTCTGGGAATTTTACTAAATCTTTTTATTAATTTGGCACACTCAAATCACTGTGCTGATAACAAATATGGCGCCAGTTTGTTTACATTGTGCAGATCAGTACGAAAATTTTGGTGATTGTGCAGCTCAGTCTTGCCAACATTGTGTGAAAATTTTGTGTGAATTGATTGGACGGTTTATGAAATATTAGAAAAAAGTAATCTCGATAATAATTTAGCACGCAGTGTGTGTATGTATGTATATATATATATATATATATATATATATAAAATAAGTTTATGCATGTGAAGATCATGAAACAAAGTGGAAAATTTATTAATGTTACATTTCACAGGAGGGCAGCTGCTCTCTTTGGCTTCCTCAGGTTAAAATGAAAGAAAGACAAAACTGTGTGTGAGGAAAATGCCTTGGGATCTCTGAGGATAAGTGGGAATCATGAATCAAATTACATTACCTTACCTTATCACCTCCCAATATCCAGTCATAAGAGAGTGTCTGTTTCTTTGTTTTATCTATATCTATATTAGAGCCGTTTGGTACTGTTGGTATATATATATATATATATATATATATATATATATATATACACACACATACTGTATAGCACTCAGTGCAAAAAAAATAATTCAAAATCTTTTAAGTTATTATCCTTATAGAAAAGAAACCACCTACATTAAACACAGGAGACAGTATTTTAAAGTGTGTATGAACAGATAATCAGATCATTAGAATAGGAACAATTGATAATCAGATCATTAGAATAGGAACAATTGATAATCAGATCATTAGAATAGAGACAATTGATCATTAAAATAGAGATAACAAGTCATTTGTTTGGAAATTTTCCTTCTCAAAAAATGTTATTACCTCTTTGTTTTTGCAGGAAGTGGTTGAAAAGGAAAATAATCTTCACTATATTAAATTACATGCACCATGGGATGTGTTATGCTATTATGCGGAGGATTTATCTTTTCGAGCACCTCTGCAGGTATGTCTGACGTTTGCTTGTTTTTTTTCTTCTCTCCAATGAAAATTCATAGCATGAATAATATGTCTGACTCAAGTTGCTATTCAAATGTTATATTCTGAAAACGAGTTTTGCTTTTTATTTTTATTTTGTATTAATAATATCTGATGTTTGGTTATTCTCAGACTTTGCAAAGGCATAAAATAATATGAAGTGATAATAAATCAAAATTTAAAAAAAACCTATTACAAAGACAATATTTACACTCTGCCAACAGTCTTTGCACATAAACATACACACAGACATATGGACATATCATATTGGAACATTGGTTCCCATCCAATTACAGAAGTCAAACAATATCAAGCCTGTTCAGTACTCAGATGGGTAACTGCTTGCAAATATCAGGTGCTGTAAGCTTGGATGTGCAGGTGGTGTAATGGGTAACAGCTCAGAATTAGAAATCAGAGAGCCAAGTTTTGCCGGATTTGTTTGTTATATTCACTTACATGCAAATACCATTGGGAAAGATATGAATCCACTTCTTTTCTACCCAGCTATAGGTTAAGTAGTACTTGCATCAGTAAAGCATTATTCTCTCCAAAATATTCTTACAATCCAAAAATATTTTCTGGCTTTAAGTAACCTGAAAAAGGTTGATAAACTGTAAAAAAAAAAAAAAAAAAATACACATACAATCTTATGTTAAAGTTGTGTTATTTTTGTCTTGCTAAAGCAAGTATGTAATAGAATTAAGTGAGGCGTGTCTGATTTGATCTTCTGACATGGAACCTACTAAATCAGTAGCATGCAATCATTTCGCTGCTAAAATTTATGGATTAAATTAGCTTTGAAATATTAATGGAAATTTTCTCATCTTTTTTTTTCTATAAGTTACTTATAAGTTACAAATCTGGATGAATTCAACTCATTAAAAACAACTAAAATTACATTTTCTTTTAATTTTTATTACATATTTTAACAAGATCGCTATAGGAATAAGATTATTTTTTCATATAAAGTAGTTCTAATTAAAAAATTTATTAATAAAAATATTTTAAAAAAATCATCTTCAAAATTTCAAAAAAAAAAATTTTCATTAACATTATTTTGAAAACCCCTGTTTGTTAATTTCATCTGTTTCCATAAAAATTTTTCACAAATAATAACTACTTCCTTGTCTTTTGAACAGGAGTAGATATTTATCCTCTGTTTCCTATTTAGGATTGAGTTTCCAGTTCCTTCTTCTAAAGTCTTCTCATTTACTTTCACCCTGAATAACCTCTTGCATCTTAGTGGCATTATTGCCTTGCTTGGTGTGAAATGATTAAAAAAGAAAAATGAAGTGCTGAAGAGTTCTCAGTGTTATGGTGAAACACACCTATTATATAGTTAATAGACTCTCCCACCTAATATAAATAGGAGTAGTAAGAGAAACGAGGGTCAGTCAAATACAAAAGTAGTCAGCAACCACAACAAGATTACTCTGCGTAATACCTATTATATCAAGTTCCTAGTATGTCGAACTATTTAGGACCGAATTAGTACAAATACAAGCCTCCACTGCGAAATAACTCCACAACACTCAGCTTAACAAGATGGTATTGAAAAATAATTTCTGATGTTTGGTTATGCTTTGGGAAGTGGGTTGGGCCAGGAAATGTGTGTGTGTGTGTGTGTGTGAGAACACCAATACCCTTGAGAAAGGCATAAAATCATTTCTCCCTGAGCTCTATCACATTATCAGATATCTTGACAAAAAACACATCTACTCTTTAGTATGCCACAGTGGTTGTTAGAGAAAAGTGAATGAATGATTAATTGTGCAAATTATTTAGCCAGCCAGGCAGTAGCAACATTAAAAAGCTATTACATCCATATCCACCCTCGACGGAGCTCAGTCATTTTTATATATACAATCCTTGCACGCTGTCTCATAGCCAGACATCTTGAAAAAAAATTAAGAAGTGGTTGTATACAGTTGACAGTTTAGCTATATCTGAATGGTTTGGCGCCATATATGGCATCCATATGAAAGTCTTGATCTGATAAGGATATTTAAGAACATGACTCAAATTTTCAGGTTAATGTTTTAGTTTTGTAGCAATTTGCTGTGTTGGATGAAATTAACCCTATTGCAGCCTATTCTATGTTCACTTTCCTTATCTCTTATATTCAATTTGTTATAATTGATCCATGTATAAAACAAAGTCAGGAAAATCAAAGATAAACAGAATATACATTCTTGATTGATTGAAATTTCATTTTGTAATGAGTCTTTTTTTTTAATGATGCAATCAATATTCAATTTCTCTTTTCAGGTCCAACCTAGTCAAAATGTTAACTGGTCTGCTGAGGTGCTCCAAACATTGAAAATTCCAAACATCATGGAACAAAATGTACCAAATCAACCAAAGTCTTATTACACTTGTGCATTTAAAGTTAGTAAAATAGACAGGTGAGTATTTGTAAACTGTCTTATTTGTTCCCAATCATAATTTAGGGTGTGTCTTGTTTCAGTCTTTCATGTGCAACATATTAATGCCGCCTCTTCAAACATTCTCAAATAAATCTTGGACAAGGACAAGTGTTGTTGACTTTTCAAACAAAGATCTAAGGTGAAATTCTGCATCTGCTTGGTGCTTATAGCTGATGAGGCCAATGCCGGATGTCAAAAGTATGATGAGGATAAATATTTTCTGAAACTTGCATTTTTAGGGCTCTTTCTGACCTCCTCTCCTCAACACTTTTTTTTTGCTGTTTATAAAAAAATGAGATGGCATGGAAAAAAATGCCTTTATGTTATAGATATATAGATATGATAAAAAAAACATACATATACATACATATACTTGCATGTACACATATATTTCTTTCTCAGGTATTAGAAAAACAGTGCTCAATGTTATATAACAGAGCTATTAAGTATATATTAGTAAATATATACAATATCCAACATTGATAGCATAACCCAGAGTTTCATGCAAATGTGCAATCTTCAGGTGCAGAATATTGACCACTAATGGTCAGTGAGTATTTTTCACCTGAAGATTGCACATTTACATGAAAACTTTAACATTGGATATTATGTATATTCACTATAATATATACATATATATATATATATATATATAATTATTTATTTAAAATATGATTCCAAATCGCTACATAAGAGGTCTCATGTTTCAAAACAAGAAAAAAACCAATATAATCCTTTAAATTAAATTGAGTTGAAATTAAAAATCTCCATTCCATCTTCAACATATTTTTTGTTCAATAGAAAATATCTGAAATTTAACTGTTTTAAAGTTGAAATATTCACCAAAACAACAATAGCTTGTCTAAAATGGGTGCCCTAAAAAATAGTGGTTATAAAATGCTAACATTAACTTTCAGAAAAAATTGCACTGACATGGGGTGTCAAAAATGAAAAAGAAATATCATATGGTACACCCTTCGTTCAACCAAAGGGTTGTATTAAACTAGGACAGAAATTTTAGCTTAATTAATTTTATTTTTCCCCACCAATAGTAAGGGAAGTAATATATTCATATAAGAACAAAAAAAATTGAGCTACAGCTGCTTGATTTCTTGAAAGCATAATAAAAAACTTTTATTAAGATCTTGAACAAACCCCTATGCAAAAACAGTATTAATAAAAACTTGTACACTTAAATCAGATGATAATTTCTAAAAATTATGAAACTGTAGAAACCCAGAAGACTTAAACAAGTTAGAAAATTTTTTTTTTTTTAACTCTGTGGTATACCAATGCACTATTTCATCCACAGAGAGCCCTAGCACCATTTGATATACATTGGGTCCATTTAGAAGAATAATTTTAAAGATAGATGGAGGCAGCAAAAGGCTCCTTTCATAATATAAACAAAAGAAACTAGACTTCACTATAAAATTCCATTTAACACTTGAAGGAAACAAATAAGACCTTCAAAAGTTAAATGGAAAATTTGATAGTGAAGGCTAGAATATTTTGTTTATATTATGACCCATGCCCTTTGTGCCTCCATGAAAAATTGCACATTATTAAACTTGGAAATAATAATAATCTATTAAATAATAGACACGAGTTAACGGTTTTTGTAGGCATCATCAGATTTTTGGTTTGAAAAAAAAAAAAAAAAAATTATATAAATGGGTTTAACAAATTTCCCAATCATCATTTTCCCTAGTAGAAATTATTAACTACAAACTTGCATACAACATAACACCCTTCATAATCCATAGCCCAAATTAGTAGTTTAAATACCTTACATAAAAGATAACCAATTTTATGAAGTTGTTAAAAAATAAACGCCACGAAAGTTTTTTTTTTATATGCACAATTGTTTCATAATAAAAAAAATAAAATAAATAAATAAATACCATAGACAAGCCAACTTGACGAAAGCTTAATACATCTTCGTTTCATTTTTGACACCCTCACCTTCCCCTGACTTGACACCTTGAAAGTATCCCTGTACCGCCACTCATCATTAACACCCCACACTTTTTACCCATTTTAGACAATTCGTTTTAGCTGTTACCCTGGTGATTTTGATTTCAACTTTTAAAACAAGTAAATTTCAGATATATTGTTATTCCAACAAAAAATTCGCTTGAAGATGGAACGGAGCCCTTTTTAATTTCAACTCAATTTAATTTAAAAAGGATTATATTGAAGTTTTCGGCTCTTGTTTTGAAACATGAGACCTCTTATGTAGCGATTTGGAATCATATTTTTAAATAAATAATTATATTTATGCTCTAATTTTGTATCGAGCACTATTTTTAAAAAATAATAACAAAAATACTAATGAACTTTGGACTATTTACCTAACCTGTTCCTTCCTATTTTCTATATATTTCACATATATATATATATATATATATATATATATATATATATATATATATATATATGCTGCTACTCCAAGATTTTTGATATGTCATTGCACAATAGTAACTTGACAAACTTAGGCATGTGCTTTTTTATATATATATATATATATAAATTCCCAAGAGGATAGAATCCAGGTAGAACTCAATGTCCAGGACAGAGTAAGAATATTATATAAAAGGCTTTTGAATTTGTAGGTCTGATGAATTGGATCATGATTATAATTCCAATGTAATAAATTATAGCCATGGAATATTAGTGTTTGAGCCTTTTATTTTATATTATATTATATATATATATATATATATATATATATATATATACACACAGAAACACACGTATGCGTATATACACTGTTTCCTTATAATGCAAATTGCCAAAGAATTAACTATCCAAAACCAATGTTTAGAAATAACATTTGAATTAAAACAAATTAATTATT
The DNA here is from genome assembly GCA_903632075.3 of Acanthosepion pharaonis. Lineage (NCBI taxonomy): Eukaryota > Metazoa > Mollusca > Cephalopoda > Sepiida > Sepiidae > Acanthosepion > Acanthosepion pharaonis. The sequence continues at coordinate 306,705 of CAHIKZ030005520.1, read as the reverse complement.
AGACATGGTTAATTCAGATTTAATTTTCTAGTTTTTGCTTTATCGCATTTCAAGCATATAGACAAATACTGTACTTAGATAACTTGGTCAGTACACCATGCAGATATGATGATAATAATAGCATGTGCAAATTATTAATTGGGGAAAAATCAAGCAGTGACCATGAGGCTACACAGGTATAGCCAGAGAGATTGTTGGTATTTCACTCATATAAGTTTGTTTGGAAAGATAAGTAATTAATTACAGCTGTAGAAAAAAAAAGGATAATTCAGTGACATAACATGGCGTGAGAAAAAAGAATAAAATCAAACCTTTGAGATTCAAACCTTTTATGAGAAAAAGAGAAAGAAAAGAGGTTTACAATAATGATGTTACAAAAAAATGGTATTTTGCAGACTTGTCACAGAAAAGAAACATCCTGTTAACAGTTCTTTGTGGTCTTGTGATTCCTTGCTGTTGTGTTGGTGGTTAGCGATGTCTTGGCATCCGGACTTCCTGAGGATTGAGAAGATATTTCTTCATGTGTAGTGGGTGCTACAATCCAAGATTCCACAAATTTGTAGATGAAGTTTTTTCTGTTTTTTCATATGTACTACTTGTTGAAAGCCAATGTGGGAAGGAGGAAGAAAGATTCAAATATGACAAGCAGATCAGGATGAAGTAGCGTTAGTAAGGGATGTTCTGATTGGTTCCTTTTCAGCCAGTCACAGGGATCATTGTAACAATGCTAAGGAGCCTGTTCAAAGGGGGTTACTCCAAAAGACTCATAATAATTTCAATAAGATTGAAATGCCAACAAAGTTCAATAAAACCCAAAAGGTTTGGGAATAATTAGTAAGTTTCATGCCTTCTTTGGTTTAATTAACTCCTACTAAACTGGAATGCTGAAACTATTTGACTCAATGCATGGCATCCAATCTTTTAGAGAGGGGGTTTCCTAAAACTCAAAATTTGCCAACCTTATGATTACTGTTAATCAACAAGGCCAAGCAAAAAGAACTAAAATTTTAAGGAAACTTTATTCAGTAATGGGTTAACTATTATTATTAATTTCATTATTACTGTGATAAAAGCCTTGAGGAAGAGAAAGTCTCTCTGGCCTGAAATGAGCTAGTTTTGAAAAAGACATGTAACCTTCAAATTTTAAGCAATTCTTTGAAATCCAGTGGTTGGCCCCCCTAACCTTTGACCTGTAGTGTACATGGGCTCAACACAGAGCTCAGGCAAAGGTAATCCTATAAATCCAGATTCAGTCACTAAACATAATATATATGAGATAAGAAGCATGTGCTTTCTGAGAAAAAGATTTAATAATGTTCCAAAGTGCAAACCGATATCCAAAGAAGGCCAAACGTTACATGGCCAAAATATGAAGAATCAAAGCCACAACAAAAATGAGGAAATTAGTCTAAACCAACCACATACAATTATCAAAACCTCTTGTCTCACAAGATTTACACAGGAAACAAATTAATAGTACCACACATAAAATTTTCAGTTAACCCCTTAATGTCCACCAACCCATTTTTGGAATTGTCGGTTACTAAGAGGTTAGAGGTAGAAACTTATAATCGATACCAGATTTTAGAAACTTATTAATATTGGATTTTTTATTTACACTATATATATTCAGACTATTGTCCTCGTTTTTTTTTTGTTATTATCACAACATTTCATCTGATGTGTCCTCTGGCCTTCCCCAGGTGTCTATTGATCTCTGAACTGAACCCTTTATTTAATCTACAACTGTAGACGGGTTTCGTTCCAATGCTCATGTTTAGAGTTATTCTCTAGTTCTTATTTAGTATGGAGGGAAATGGGTAGTCATCAGCCCTTGTGGAATGAAGTGAAAATACTGGACAAGGAAGAACACTGGCAAATTAGACATCTGAAAGAATCTCATTAGTAGGCCTAGCATAGAAATAAATACAATATGGGAGCCAGAAATTCCAGTAACTGGATTTTTTATTATAAGATTTTTAGAATTTTTTTTATTTTAACTTTTATAATTGATACCAACTTTGTTGATGGGTATTAATGTATTCATACATTATAGGTAGAAACCTATAATACCAGATTTTTTATAAAGCTATTCTTAATATGAATTTTTTTAAAGGCCTATAACTAAGGCTAAATTTTTAATTTTTATAATTAATACCATATTTTATAGTGGGCATTAATCAGTGCTTGTGCAAGGGTATTGTTGGGCCTCCACCAAATGTAATATTCCCCTCCCCCCACTCTACATCTCGATTTTCAGAAGTTGGTATTCATATAAAATACAAATATTATTGCAATCTTATTATGTACAATAATGGATCATATGCAATATAGGTGAGCAATTCAACTTGAAAAATTGAAAATAAATACAATATACAGTGTATCCCGGATATAAGAGACCCGGATATAAAAGAGACCTGGATATAAGAGAGATTTTCTCTGGTCCCAAATTAGAGCCTGTGTTAATGTATATAAAACAGACCAAACACGGATATAAGAGAAACCCGGATATAAGAGACTTCTTCTCTGGTCCCGACAACTCTTTTATATCCAGGTTACACTGTATCTAAATACAATTTAGAGACATGTCATAATAGATCATTCCATCTTAAATAAATCAATGTTCTGCGTCAATTTTTATCATCAATTTGAGATTTTTCTTGTAAAACAGCTGAAGAATTTTAGCCCATTCAACATCATGAATAATGAATAGTGAATTTTATATAGTATTCTTTTTTGAGAATTAGCACGAGCAAAACAAATTCATGGATTTAGACAAAAAAAAAACCCACAATGATGTCAAAATTTGAAGGAAAAATGTTATCCTTTAATAGTCAGTTGTGCTTAGTTTAATTTGTAACATATATAAGTGTAAATAGAAAAAAAGCAAATCTTGATAAGATAGCTAGGGTCACAAAGCACTGCCAGTGCCCTCAATCATGCTTGCCCACTCAACAAGTCCATGGGGTTTTACGGGTAGTACGTGTCAGCTCTGGCATTAATGTATGTTTACCACGGTTTTTGGGTTTTTTTTTAAACTCATTCAGTTGTAATGCAGTTGAATGCATATTGGCTTTTCAAGATTTTGGATCCTTGCTGGGTTCCCTAAATGTTCCTGCTAAAAAAACTTGTCTAAGAGACACTGGTAATTGAATCGAGCTTCTAAGTTCTTGCAGAATTGCTGATTTTAGCTTTTTTGCTAAAATTTGTCAAAGTTTGCTTTTTTTGTACTGTACTTATCAGTAAGACAGAATTCTTCAAGAAATCAGTCTTTGAAAATGAATGTATCCTTGGAAAGGAAAATTCTGATTTACAATGATCTTCACTGAACTTGCATCTACCAAAAGAAAAGTTTTATAAACATCTTAAGAATACATTTGTTTTTTTTTCTATATGCTAATATTTATATTTATGCTAATTTATTAATTATATTTATGCTAATTTGTAATATTTATGCACAAAATCTGCATTTTAGTAAATTGCTTTGATTTGATACATGGAATTGTCTGTTTTTTCTCAAGGTTTTTGGGTAACCAGGACAGACAAAACTACTTCACCAACAACCAAAGAAGCCGTGTTATTTGGGAGATCCTAAATGCAACTGTTTATGGCAAGAAGAAGAAAGCAGAGATAGGCATTGCACGACTTCTTGAGGAAGAAATCTTCATTGGAGCCTATCCGCTGCATGATGTAAATGTTCTTTGATTTCTGTTGAATTTGTTTCTTTTCTTTTTTGTAAAAAAGATTTTTCTATTTCTGTATAAAATATAAGAAAGGAGGAAGTTAATATTTTAATTCTGTACCAGTTCCTTTTTCATTGATTTCAGATTGTAAAGCAGCTCTTGCAAACAAAAATGTCTTACTCCTTGTGTCAGTGAAAGTCTATTTGTTTTTCTTGAGTATCAAACTGATTGAGTTGCTGCAGATTTTCCATTTTTGAAATCCTCCTCCTTAAATTCTATTTCTCTACAAGATGTAGGTGATCATGGCTCTCTACATTTTCCTTTCTTTTTTCATTTTTTTTTTTGTTTGATATCTCTAAACTATGCATTGCCGTAATTGTTTTAGGGAAAGAATGTTTTTTTTTTGTGTCACCCCAAGCAAGACAGTACAGTCACTAACATGCAAGGAGGTTACATTGTGTGGGGGAATTAGGAACAGAAACATTAGTAATGAGTAGAAAGAGAAAAGAGCATTCAGGAAGACAGTAGATAGCGATTGGCATTGCAATTAAATTCTTTCAGAATTTGGCTGGAAAGCATGGAGCCAGAAGGGAGTTTCACAAGTGAGAGGTGTGAGAAAAGAAACTGTTAGCATAGAAGTTATGACTACATCTAGCTAGCTCAACTGTAAATTGATGCAATCTCACTGCCAGTCTAGCATTGCGCTCAAATTCATGCAGTCTAGGTACCATTGCAAAGAGCTCATCCAAACAGTTACCATGAAAGTATTTATAAAATAGGGCACAGAAAGGCAAACTTACAGTGGTGGGCAAGTGGCTGAAGTTGAGACACCAGATCAATACCAACAATATTGCTGATTCTTCTTTGGATCTTATCAAGAAGCTCCAGAAAACATAGCAGGGACACCAGGTCATATATGATAGTATTTTTGTGGAAATAACTGTCTTGGTATTTGTCAACAACACTTACGAACATTAGGATAACAGATTCTTTTGTATTCTTCACATTTACAATTCATTTCTATATATATATATATATATATATATGTATATGTAAATATTTATTAGTGCATTTTGGTCACGTAAATATCTATTAGTGCATTTTAGTCATGTAAATATTTATTGGCACATTTTAGTCATATAAATATTTATTAGTGGATGTACAGATAGTCTAATAGTTATCTGTGCAGAAAGTAATTACTGGTGTGCTTTTTTTTCAAATTCTGATGTTGTTTTGCTCTTTTAGCACTAATGTCCTTTGAAAAGGCATGAACATATCTTCCCCGAGCTATGGCTTAAATAACAGGATTGACTCTTATAACCAATGAGAAATACAATTGTGAATTCAGAACCAACCTAAAGAGGGATCAGCTACATTAGACCATCTTGTCAAAATGGTGGAATTCTCTTTGGAGAGATTAGATCTATAAATTATAATTTACTAGTTGTCTGGGAAAATTTCATGGTTTTCTGATTTTCATTTTTTGATGACTTTTCTTTCTTAAGTTAATTATTGAAGAAACTCTTGGGAGTGTCATGAACATAAAATACCAGTGGAATCTTCCCGGTTGCATTGTTAAGTATTTGATCTTAACAAAATATTGCAGTAACAATCACTTGTTTGCATGCAGGTCATTATTTCAAAGTCACAGGGTACAAATGAAAGTATTTAAAATTAACAAGGTTTTTAATTTCACTGAAGAAGACATTAAATGCATGGAAGCATTATTATTTCCTCTATCTTATCTTTTTTCTTACATATGCTTTCTTTTTCTCACTAAAATTAAACAGTATCGCTGATATATTTTTTTTCTTCTGATTTTCCTCACAATCAAAATGGAATGGTTCATTATTGAGCTGAGGCAATGGCAAGGCATATTGTGCATGTTAACTTGCAAACTAATGGAAGAACAAGCAGAATTATAATATGATTTTCTAAAAATAGTCACTTATATTCAACATTTTGTTTGAAAAATATTTTTCTCCCTCCCAAATGTCATTTCTTTCTTTACTTTGTTAGAAAATTAGAAATATGTCTGCCTTTGTATTCTTTGACAAGTGATCAAATATATACAATTTTTTAAGCTACTTATAGGCCCTGATTTAAATTAGAATCATAAATTAGATCATAGAGAGGACCATCCTTCATCAAAATCTCATGGATAGGCACTACAGAATCACAAAGAAACTTAGTAAATACCAAAAACCAGAACACTTGAAAACTTTCAACAGCAGCAATAACTAAAATGGGTAGCACATTTAACTTGAAGAGAAAATGATGACATAATCAAAATGGTGACTTTCCACACTGCTTCAAACAAAGAGTTAGGAAGGAAACCCCTGTCCTTACTAGAAAGAGCTGTAACAGTTACTGGACTTGAGAAACCTAAAAATTGCAAAACTGTTTTGAGAGAAATATTTCATAAATTTCAGCCAACAGCACTAGCTGTTCAGTCAATGAATGTGGAATGTTTCTGTATAAGGAAACATTTAATATTACCGTAAGCATTATTTTCAGAATGAAGATAATATATAACCCACACCCTCTTCTCTCCCATCTCTTTTTCTCTTTTTCTTCCTCTCAGTTGCTAGCTTCATTGAGTGACCAAGACCTTCCAGGTCATCCAATTTTCTTTTCCCTCCTCAGTTGAGGCTGGTGTGTCATCTCGATAGTTAATTCAGTTTTCCCAAAATCTTACAATATTGGTATTGGTGGCAAAGTATAGTCTGCACAATGTATTTGTGTGTTCACTCATAATACATTGTGTATTTTGGGGCACACAGCATCAACTAAAACAATCTCCAACCTTGGAAATAAGACAAAATTCATATGCCTTCTTTGTTTAAAAGAATTTTCTATAGGGATATATGCATTTTGGATGGATTGTATAATGTAAACAAAATCCCATAGATTGGGATCTTAGGTATGAAACAGATACCTAATATTGCAGTAACAATCATAAGTATGAATGCAAGTCATTATTTAGAAGTAACAGGGTACAAATGAAAGTATTTAAAATTAACAAGTTTTTCATTTCACTGAAGAAGACATTAAATGCATGGGAGCATTATTATTTTCTCTCTCTTTTTCTTTTTTTCATATGTATGCTTTTTTTTCTCACTAAAACAAAACAGTATCTCTGATACAACTTTTTCTTCTGCCTTTCTTTCTTTGTTTAAAAGAATTTGGGCCACTCTTTTCTGTAATATATATGTTTTGAACAGATAGTATGATTGTAAACAATCCCCAATTTTAATTTCTAAGGACCAAAAAATTTGGACAAGACATTAATCATGTCTTCTTAATGGTGGGAAGTGTATAGGATGGGGAATCTTGGTCTTGCTCAATTTTACTGAATCTTGGCTTGTTAATTGGACCCATTTTTAAATTCATTTTATTGTTCAAAAATTAATTCTTAACTCATTCCTTTTTCATTTTTTTTTTTTTTTTTTTCAACCATTCAACCTATTCTAAGAATTTTAATAATTATTACCCAATTAGTAACCCCTCTAAATCTCCATCCTGCAATTTCATGCAGTTAAATGTTTGAACAGGGTCAGTGCTCTGTTACAAATATATGAATAATATAAGCATTGCCAATTGTTTTACAATATGTTTTGAAAATCGGGACCAAATGACCCCAGGAAAATGTTTTATAACATACTTTTTTCATTATTTTGTGATTCTGTTTGTCAAAGTAAAAATCTTTTGTCTCTCTTGTATATTATTCTAGCAATTTTTGTTTTTCAGGGACCATTTGAAATACCTAAAAATTCCCTGACACATATGCGGCTTAATCCTCGGCAAATACTTTGTAAATATTGGGCTCGATGGGGCTGTTGGCACAAGTATCAACCATTGGACCATATTAGAGAATATTTTGGTGAAAAAATAGCCATCTATTTTGCCTGGCTAGGTATGATAGCCATTCATTTGCTTTAAATCTAATTCTGTTTGTTTTTTTCTCTTTTAATATTTGTGAAGGAAAAAATCTGTATAAATTAAGATTTAATAAAAGTAACAAATTAGACAGATTCAAATTTTAGCAGACATTATTAGAAAATATTTTATTAATTAATCACTTTGAAACAAAATTAAAAAAAAAATCTTTCCATTGAAAATTATTAATAAGTCTTGATATCTATACTTAAAAATTTTAATTAACTTTTATTTTATGGAGGAAGGTGAAAAATTTACATAGCATTTAAAACATCAAATTATTAATCTGCAAAGCTTCAACTTTTAAGTTATTAGAAAATTTATAATCTTCAAGTAACACATGTCAAATTAAGTCAAGTTTCTGTTAAATATTTATGCATTTTGTGTCTACTACTACATCTGAACACCCGTAATAAATAAAGGATAAAATATCAAGTAGACAGTTGGTATGATAGTCCTAATAGCAAATAGATGTAATAATTAGAATTGAAATGGAGTCATTAAGATATCTTTCTGTGTTGAATCTCATGTTGCACAAAAAAAAACTGTCTTCATAAAAAGAAACTAAACTGGGGAAAAAAAAACATTTTTGTAAAACACAAACTATTTTTGAATATAAAAATTTTGGATACACACTTCATCTGCTTTTTTTTTCTATTTTATTTTCTTTGTGGATGAATTGAATATTTTTACAAGGCTAATTTTCCCCCTTCCACTCCATCAACCTTCCACACTCTAATTTTAAAAGTTTGGTATCTGGAAAATATCTACTTACCAATTTTTAAATTCATAATGTAGTAAAATCAAAATCCATATGCAAAAGGGCAAACCTTTTTAAAAAAAACATGATATTACCTATTATAATAGAATTTTATAATATGATATACTATATTCTCTTATATATGAGGGATATTTTTTGAATGGACTCTTTATCTCTATCTATAAAAGACAGGATGTGTGTGCATGTCTAACGAATGCACGGCCACAATTTTTGACAAATTGGCACCAAAATTTACATGCACATGCTCCAAGTTAGTGGGAAGGCCAAGACCAACATTGCATTTCCCAACTCCCATGGATAGTAGAAATAATCGATTTTTTTCATGCTTCTACGTCAGTTTTCATGTAGTTTGCAGCCATTTTCTACTGGCCAGAGTGAGAGCCTATAGCTGGCTGCCACAAATAGACAGGAAGATTCTATTGACCAGCGTGCGAGCCAACAGCTGACTGACACGAATGTTAACTAGCATGCAAAAAAAATTGATAGCTGCATTCATCACAAGTGGGAAAAATTTAAATCTGCATGGCACTTTACTCCAATTGGCTCATTCGCTTGCTTAAACTCAACGTTGATTCTGATTCCACAGAACTGGGTTTGGTGTGAAAAAGTATTTGTTTTTAACATTCTTTTTTCATTCGATTTTTCCAGTTACGGTTTCTTTTTTAAAGCTGATCGTTTTGTGTTCATTTTGTTTAGTTCTTTTTTCATAACAGATTTAATGTTTAGTATAGAGCTTAGAAAAAAATTCACAGTGTGAGATAGGCAAGAAGTAAGGCATGTAGCAACATCAGCATGGAAAAGGGCACTCCTTTAAAGGCAAGGAAGGGCAAAAATATTTTAAGTCAAGTGATAGCAATTGCTGTATGAGTTGTACAATTTTTGAATCAAGCACCGGCAACACCGGGCCATGCTGCTAGTTTGACATTATTTCTTATTACTATAAATGTTATTTTTTTAGTTGGTACATGTATTTGAGTTGGTATTCCTTTTTTTAAATTTTCTTTAAACAATGAAATTAATAACAACTGGCATAACTTGACAAGTCCTACTAAAGACACATCATTACAAGCCAACCACTACTCTCTCACTATTTACATGGCAAATGTTTAAATGAGCCCCATTCTTTAGTTTCACCAGTTCAGATCTTTACAGCTAAGACATGCCATGCTATGTTCATGGAATGAAATCACATTCATATTCTCCGTATTCCAATTGTAAGGAGGAAGTTCCACTCAGTTAGCTTTTACCCAAGAAGTGCTACTTTTGTGAAACAAACTTCTGTGAGGATGCATTCCTGAATGCTACAACTTTAACCACTTCAAATCGAGGTTTAATTGTTATTTGTCTTAGTTATCCTCATAATCCTCACTTCTAACCACCTTCTTTTACATTCATATCATGCACCTCATTCCATAACTTTCTACCTCGAGTGGCTCTTGAGCATTCTATTGAGTGGACGTTAATAAAAAAAAAAAAAAGTCCTGACATGTCAATCTAACAAAATTAAGGCACCAGTGATATGGTTGGGTTGTATCACTCCATCCACCAAATAGTCCTGACTTGACTCCTTTGGAGAATCATCCATTTGATCCTGTTATGTACCATTTAACCAGGAAGCAGTTTCATATGGATGATGCTTTTGTTGCAGAACTGAAAGTTTAGCACCAATTGCTTGATGCTATATTCTTCAAGGAGGGCCCTCATGTGCTTGTGCACTAATGGAACAATCTCAATAGTGACTATTTGGAAAAGAAGCCCAATAGTGAACAATGTTTTATTTATATTTTTTATATAAGCTCACTCAATACAAATCCAAGAGCCACTCAAGGTAGAGGGTTACAGAGTGAGATTATTGTAAGAGCATAAGGGAGAGGGTAGGAGGAATTAAGAAGAGCATATTAAGGGGACATGTTGGATAGACATTGGTTGAAAGATGTTTAAGGCAGTAGATTCTATAGAGAATAGGATGGTCACTTGGGGAGGTGTAATAAAAGAGTCATGCTGTTTATCACAGCTATCAATGTTTTTTTTTTTTGTTTTACTCTTCTTTTATGTGTCATGTCCCTTACATAGGTGATCATGGCTCTCCACTTTCCCCTATCCCTTGTAGTTCTCAATGTGACTTGTACTTCTGCTACTTCTCCCAGACCCTGTTCTGGCATGCACTTGCTTAAGCCTGCAAGGTATATCACACATTGCTTTCCCCTGTCTCTGTTTCCCTCTATCTGCACTGTGAGTATCAAACTCTCCAAGCCCTCCTTTCTCATTACATGTCCCAGAAATTTCAGCTCTTCCTGATGTTAAGTATAAGCTTCCTGAGCACTTCGTCACAATTTAGTGCAAGGCTTCTTTGAGCTAGGTGGCTTTTGAAGATGAGTGATGTGCTTTGGCAAAAGGACAATGCCAGAACTCAAAGCAGTGTAAACACCAGACAGACAATCTCAACTAATGGCTGAATAACTTTGCCTCATCCATAATCCAATCCTGACCTGGTAGCCTCAAATTTTCATCTGTTTGCGACCATGAAGGACGCACTCAGAGAATAGCAGTTTTGGAGGGGAATGAAGCATCTATCATGTAGCTAAAGAAGCAGCTAGAAAATTTAATCAGTTATACATACTCTCATTAAACAGCAGCAGCTAAAATGGATATCTCATGTAAGTCAAAGAGAAAATAATCACATAATCAAGATGTTGACATTCTAAACTACTTCAAAGGAAGGCAACAACTAAAATGGATTTCTCATTTAACTCAAAGAGAAAGTAAAGACATAATCAGAGGCTGAGGTTCCACACTTATTCTATGTGCCATGTCCCTACAAAACGTTGGCAATAATGGCTCTCCACAATTTCCTGTCCTTTGTAGTTCTTTATAAATTTTGTCTTTTTGTTATATCTCACAAAACCTATTCTGCCACCCATTTACTCAAGCTTGCTAGGTAAGTCATACATTGTTTTCCTCTGTCCCTCTTGCTATCAATCTACCCTGTGAATATTAAATTTTTCAAGCCCTCTTTCCTCCTTATGTGCCCTAGAAATTTCAACCGTCTCTTCCTGATGTTAAACATAAGTGTCCTCTATTTTAAAGAAAAGGTTAAGAAGGAAACCCCTATCAATAATAGAAAGAGCAATAACAAAAATTCAACTGAAAGCAGTACTGATTGCTCAGTCAGCAAATGTCAAATGTTTCTTTGTAGGGAAATGGCTACTATTACCATTCAAAAGTGTAATACTATGATTGAGAAAGAAGGAGACTGTTGAGAACTAGATGTAGAATCCCGAAATTTCTGTGTTCATTTTGGCATGCTTTGTGCACTTCTTCTATTGAAGCTGCTCAAATTGAAGAACAGATAGTATAAACTTGTGAAGTTTGGTTCAGTTGAAGAGGCAAGCAATTGACATTAGGTCTAATGCTTTCAAGTTTTCACCACTTGATTGTCTTAGTTTAGTGGATATAAACATTGGTTAAGTGGCTCTACTTACCTGACAGTTGTGTGATTGCGGGGGTCAATCACATAATACGAGCAGGTATAGCCACATGTTCACAAGAATAAAAACATACAAGGAAATAAAGCTAAAAGCATGTTAAATTGTAAATTAAAATCATAATTTTATTTCTTTTTTGCCTACTGGTGTGTGTGTGTATTTTAGTTATATATGATTTAAGGTTGGATATAATAGAGAAAGAAGGTCACTTTGTTTTACAACAAACATTGTACCGAGGAGATGGATGTCATGACCCTCCAAGGGTCCATAGCGAAGTATCCATTTTCAGGCAGAAAAAGTTTTTTGGTGCATGCTGGGATAACTTTTATTATTTTAGCTTTATTTAAACAAAGTTTTAATGTTGTTGGTTTTATTTTATTTATTATATTTATTATTATTATTATTTTATATTTTTATTCCTTAATAATAATAATAATAATAATAATAATAATAATGTCCCTACATGTTCTATTTCTGGGTCAGGTTGGGTAAAAATCATTTGTATGTGGTTTAGTGGAAGAGAGAAGTGATATCACAGGGACAAATTTATGAAGTATTAACTGGCATGAGTTATCTCCCCTAGAATAAAGAACAGAATGAGAACTCCCTCATGAATTGAATAAAGGATTTGGTTCAAAATTCCTGGAAGGTTACCAACTACATATAACACACATACACCTGAAGAAACGTAGAGAGGACAACATCTGAAACAGTGTGACAGTAACAGTCAAGATAAGGTCACTAGTCTGAGTAAATTAATGTATAATAATAGCATTTAGTTTTATTTACATTTACATTTGGACTATTGTCCCTTTCTTTGTTGTTATTATTACAATGTTTCAGCCATTGTACCCTTTGGCCTTCTTCAAGTGCTTGTTGATCTAGGTAACTTACAGGGAATTTTGAATTGAATCTATTATTTTATCTATGGGTAGATTATTCTCCTTCCACTATCCATGCCTAGGGATATCTTGGTCTTATTTATACTATTCCCATGTTTCCATTTAATCGAAGTCTGCATTACCCAGCCCAGAAATCATAATTACTATGTCACCAGATTCATGAACTAATACATTAATCTATTAGGATTTTGTCTAGACAAGATATCCCAAGATCTGGTCAGTGGAAGAACAACAATCTAGGCCCATAGATTAAATAATCCACTAGAGGACAATAGCTATATCAGTCTGAGTATAAATAATAAAACCACTTAGACACAAAGGTTTACTGATTGTGAAAGAATAAGAAAAAGAGAAATGTTATTCTAAAGCAAGAACAATAAAAGAACAGGAATTAAGAAAACAATATAACAATTGATATTACATTTAAATTTTTGAAGATCAAAGTTGACTGAGAAGCAAGAAGATGGAAGAGAGTTTCACAAGCAAGAAATGAGAGAAAAGAAACTTTTAGCATAGAACTGAGGGTTACATCTAGCGGCCATTTCAACTGTAAAATTATGAAATCTTGTTGCCAATCTTGTACAGCACTTAAATTCATAAAGTCTAAGTGCCATAGAGGAATTTTCATCAGAGCAATTACCACGAAAGTATAATTATATAAAAAGCACAGGGAAACTACATTATAGTGGTGAGAAAATGACTGAAGCCAAGATGCCAGGTCAGGACCAACAACATTGTGGATTCTTCTTTGGATTTTATCAAAAATATCTCTCTCTCTCTCTCTCTATATATATATATATATATATATATATATATATATGGTCAAAGCACCAGACCATATTTGGAAGGAATATTCAAAGAATGGATGAATAGTAGGCATATAAATACTTAAGACAGATTCTGGAGAGAAAAATTGTCTAGCATGATACAGTGAACCAACTTTTGTACCAGCAAACCTAGCAATTAATTCAATATAATCTTTCCCCTTGATGTCATCAGAGAATGTTATCCCAAGAAGGTGCAACAAGTCACTCTTCTGACGGAAGGCAGAAAAAGGTCTGTCAGATGATTAATATAGATAAATTTCATTTTGGAGGAGTTAAAATTAACAAGCCATTCTTTGCCCCAGTTAACAGTAGACTGTCTGGAAGTTAAGACAAAGTACTTACTTTTGTATGAGATATTGAAATGTGTTGACTATTGGCATGTGCTTTGGGGGGGGGGCTGCAGTAAGTTTCAGCCAATCCATTTGCCAAATGCAGTGTTTATAATGACATTCCACCAAAATTTGTTTTAGCAGATTTCTATGATTTTTATAGTAAATAGATTCAAAAATATAGCTTGTTCATCAAAAATGAAGAAACAAGAAAAAAAAATTTACAATTTAAATAAGTAATAAATAATATATATTTAAT
>CAHIKZ030005520.1:232500-290000 GCA_903632075.3 Acanthosepion pharaonis | reverse complement strand
TCTTTTGTGCTCATAAATGCGTTTTTTCAAACTTCTACTTGTTTCTCCAATATATTGGGAGGAGCAGTTTTGGCAATTTATTTTATAAATGCCTGCTTCAGAAATATTAGTGCTATTATTGTTTGAAGATCTTAGTATATCTATAATGGTTTTGGAGGTGTTTGACTATTTCAAGATTATTTAGATGGGATAGGTTATTCTTATCGTGGACGTGGCAGAATTGGTCGGTAGTATTATGTATCTGTTTTCATGTGATTTACTATTGCGGATTGTGTTATTAGTTTTGTTTCGTTTGTATATTTTGTATAATAACATGAAAGAAAATGGTTGAATACATCAACACAGATATAATGACAATATTCTCTACACGTGACAATCTCTGACGTTATTTTTCAGTTAAAAACTATGAAAATAGCGTTTCTCTACATTCCAGTTGCTAGGTACATTCTGTATTTGTTTTTATTAGTTACGTTGTTCATTTAATTTCATTTTCGTATTTTGCTTTGATAAAGTCCACATTGGACGAAACGCGTCAGCAATTACCAGTTTTCCTATTGTCATTTTTATTCATAAATATTGTCTTCTCTACCGATTAAATCGGAGAAATTTTCATATATATATATATATATAATATGGTTGATTGATGATAGTTATCTCGAATTTAAATTTTGGAAAAAGTACCTAAAGAGTAACTTGTTATAAAATTGAACATGTAACACATGTCTGCACTAGAGGTAGTTTTGCCCAACACTGCAAAATGTTACAAAACTAAAACATTAATCTAAAAACTCAAGTCATGTTCTTAAATAGCCTCATAAGATTGAAACTTTCATATGGATGTCATGCAAGGCTCCAAACATATTCAGAAATATCTAAACTGTCAGCCATATACAATCACTATCTCAGATCAATGGTTAAACATGGCTTTGAGTGAATGAAGCTTGTAGCTCTTAATGAGGACCATTCTTCTTTGAAATTTGGGAACTGTCACTACAGAATCACAAAGAAATAATGGTACCAAATAACAGAAACCACATCATTTGAGGATTTTCAACAACTGCAACAACTGATCACATGTAACTTGAACAGAAAATAATGTCATAATGAAGATGTTGACATACAGCAAACAAAAGGTTAGAAAGGAAGTATCCCATCAATACTGGAAAGAGCAATAACAGTGGACTTGAAAAACCTACTGACAGTCACACTGGCTGCCCAGTCAATGAATGCTGAATGTTTCCTTATAAGGAAATGGCTAATATTATTATTACCATTTTTTTACCAAATGTTTCTCATCTTTCTTTAGTTGTAAAGCATTTATCATGTTGCATTGTAAGTTTCTCAAATATTTTTTATTTCTTTTTTTTTTTTTTTTCCAGGAAAGAGGTTTGCTCAAGTGGAAAAGAGTTCAAAATGTGTCCATTGTGTGATGAAAACATTGGTTGTCAGTACTGGTACCTCTCTGATGTTTGCATGTACGTTAAAATATCTTACCTCTTTGATCATCCTGGAACGGTATTCTATGCTGTCTTTGTGTCCTTCTGGGGTGAGTACCTCCTTAAAAATCTGTCTGAATCTTTTGAGCTACAAATACTGCTTCATTAGATGCTAATATAAATCTTAGGCATTACTTAAATGTATTGGTCCATTCATAACAAATAAGGAAAAATTGTAGGGTGGGGACAATAATATGTTTGTAGATTTGCATTCTTTAGACCTTCTCCAAACTGCAACATTTTTTTTATCAATTTAAAGGGGGGGGTCCTGATTATAATATCAATACAGTGCCAAATTGATCACTGATTTTTACAGAGTTATTGGACTTAACTATTTTGCATATGAAAACAGAGCAAACAGTGTATACATTTTTAATTAAAGAACAAATATGTATCTTCCTAAAATTACATATCTGTTTATGCTTTATTTAGGATATATAATTATAAGCCTCAAATGTTTGTCCATATGCTTCCGAAAAAAATACCATACAAAAAAAGTTTTTAAAAATGTTTTAAAAGGTTAAAAAAAAATTCAGAAAATTAAAAAAAAATATGCAGATATCAATGATGTTAGCACATTTTCAAACTTGACATTTATAAATAACAGCTAAATGATTTATCCTAAGGCCAATAACTGTTGTAGGAATGTTATGAATTATCATTTGTGACACTGAGGCAGTGAAGTGGTTAAACATTAGATGTAAGTAGAGAAAGGGAGTTAACCCAAAATTAAATATAGGCAGAAAAAAAATAAAGAGTAGAGATATTTTCCTTGGTGAAAATGGGACGTCTGGATTTTTTCTCTCCTGAAAGTTTATTTTTCTCATCTATTGAGAGTCTGTCATGCAGACAAAAACAGATTTGGAGAAATGGCTTTATCTCTTTCTTAAGAAATTAGGGAAACTTATATATTTTTTGTTAATGAAAACAGAGAAAAAAAACCTTTTTCTTAGGGTTGAAGTTATGAAAATCAATCGTGTCATACTAAGAAAGTGATCGGGTTTGAGTTTTCGACTAGATGCCAACACAGAACATAGCTCAGGGCAAGACAGAAGGATTAATGAACAAAACGATGGACAGACCAAGAGAAAGAAGGGAGATTTTTTTCTTTTCCAAAAGAGAAAAGCTTCTCTAAAACCAGAAAAATTACTACTTAAGGAAAGGCGATATTACCACAAGAAGCCATGTAGTGATCTGTAAGCTGATGGCTGATTAATGACCCAGCTCCAGAGTACTGGTTATAAAAACACAATATAAATAGGGCGGATAAGATTTGATCTGTAACCAAATCTTGAGAATAGAGTTTCTTTTTGGTTGGAGTACAATGACCATGGCAGGTTTGGGGGAATGGCTGGCCAGAGGAACCACCTGGTAAATTTCTGATTTTTAAGCAAAACCAGACTGAGAAAATTTTACATAAGTGAAATTTGAAATGATAATTTTAATTAATGACCATAAGTTAAGCCATGCCATACGATCAGGAGCTAGATTGGTTGAAGAGTAGCCAAGGTGGCAGGTGCAGGTGAAATACCGAGAAAGGAATTACCCACACCCATTTGGAAGTGTTGGTGTTAGATACCAATAAAAGGAGGAGGAAGTTATCAGGGTAAATTAATACCCATGACTGCTACCCATAGGAAAAGGGGATCTCTCCGATTTCGGAGATGTAATTAATTTTCCAGAGCCAGAAAACAAATGGGGTCTTGATGGAAGATAGGGGAAACACTGAGTCACCTAACTGCATCATGCCCCATGCCAATTTTAGGTGAATGTCAATAAATGCAAGGAATCAAAGTGGTTGAGACAGTTTTTACTGACGCTGAGACAAGAGATGACCGTGTTGCCTGATATCACGTGACTGCCTGCCTGAAGGGAACTTCCAACATAAGCCTTATGCCAAACTTAACTAAACCAGCTGAAGTGTCACATTCAACTTAAGAAGTGGGTTGAATTGGGTCAAGTCAATAATTTTCTGCATGAAGAACTGATAACTCTAATGTCAAAACGAACCAAGCACTGTACAAAAGAACATATATAAAAGAATTTATTTTTTTATTCAAGTTATTTTTTTTTTCTCACTTGCATCTTCATTCTGCCTGAACCAACGCAATACAATGATTCATAACAACGATTTGATCTTTGCCAGACTTAGGTTCAAAACTTAACACAATGTGGGATAGGGCACGTATTGCACGAATTTCCTACGGTTTGAAGCAATCAACTCATCGATCAGCTGTGGACATTCAAACTGCCAGCCAAGGAGGTGACAAAAGTGTCGTCCTAAGACCCTGAGGACTGAACCACTAAACATGGTTACACCACCAGGTGTAGGTGGCATTCAGAAATGTCTAAACTGTTATCTGTATACAACTGTTATCTCAGATCAAAAATTAAAAATTTAATAATTGAAAAATTAAAAAATTAAAAGAAAATGGTTAAAAATAGATTTCCTTTTCCACAATTGTTTGTATAATTATTTGATGTTAATTTCTATATTCATTTGTATTGAATTTTTTTTATTATTATTATTGGCAGCTGTAACGTTTTTGGAGTACTGGAAGCGGAAAAATGCAAGGTTGGCACATCACTGGGATGTTTTGGGATTTGAAGAGGAACAGGTTTGTATCAAATTGAATATAAATTTTATTTTAATTATATTTAAAATAGAACAATCCTTGACTCTCAGTTTCATAAGTGGAGAAGGATAGAAAGAAAAGACTGTGTTTGTCAGTCTTCTCATTAGATTTCTGGTTTGATCTTCATTATTGATACCAGAGGATCTCTCTAAGTCTGACAAACTGATGAGAAATATCTTAGCATGATTTCAGCTCAATAAATTTGTACAGATAGCTTTTGAAAAATTTCAAAATCTCCCAGTCAAGTCAATGTGATATGAAGATTTATTTCATTAATCTATTATGAGAAAAGATGTAAATAGTAGCAAAGATGTTCCAAGTGTAACTAAACTATACTTTGACAGGTCTTGTCAGGTTAAGACTTTCATATGGATATCATACATATTTTTTTTTAATCGAGTTCACCCCAAACAAGGTAGTAAAGCCACGACACAAGGGTTTACAGTATGTGGAAGAATTAGAAAAAAGAATCATTACTAAGGAGCAAGAAAAAAAGATGAGTAATCAGGAGGACAGTAGATAGTGATTGACATTGCATTTAAATTTTTGAAGATTAAAGTTGGCTGGAAAGCATGCAGCCAGAAGCGAGAAGTGTGAGAAAAGAAACTGTTAGCATAGAACCTATGGTTACATCTAGCCAATTCAACTGTGAATTGATGAGACCTTGTTCACAATCTAGTACTGTGCTCAAATTCATAAAGTGTGGGTACCATAAAGAAGAACTCATCCAGACAGTTGCTATGAAAGTATTTATAGAAAAGGTACAGGGAAGCTAAATTATGGCAGTGGGAAAGTGACTGAAGCCAAGATACCAAAACAGGACTAATAATATTGCTGATTTTTATTTGGATTTTATCAAGGATCTCTAGATATATAGAAGGAGCACCAGACTACATGTGGAAGCAATATTCTAAGCATAAATGAATGGTAGACTTATAGATATGTAAGATAGATTCTGGAGAGAAAAATTGTCTAGCATGACACAGTGAACCGACTTTCTTAGCAGCAGACCTAGCAATTAATTCAATATAATCTTTTCACTTCATGTCTGCTGAGAACATTAGCCTGAGAAAGCGTAACAAATCACTCTCCTTGGGGTTAGCATCAGCCATGCTGATGGAAAGCAGAAAATGGTCTCACAGATGATTAATAGTGAGCAGTTTAGTTTTAGTGCCAAAATTGTTCAGAAATGGCAAAACTGTCAGCTGTATACAAACTGCTTTCACAAATCAATTGTGTTAAAAATGGCTTTGAGTGAATGAGGACTGTATCTCTTAGCAAGGAGCATCCTTCTTCACATCTTATGGATTGGTGCTACTGGATTGCAAACAAATAATTGTGCCAAAAAAAACAAAAACTACATTATCTGATGACTACCAACAACAGCAACACCTAAAATGGATATCACATGCAACTCAAAGAGAAAATACTGACATAATCAAAATGTTGACATTCTGCACTATTTAAAAAAAAAAAGGTTAGGAAGGAAAGCCCCATCAATACTAGGAAGTGCGATAACACTTACTGGACTTGAGAAACCTATTTTCTTGAAAAACTGTTTTAAGATAAATGTTTTATAAATTTCAACAGTGGCACTGGTTGCTCTGTTAATAAATGCCAAATATTTCCTTATAAGGAAATGGGTAATATTACCATTACATTACAAAAATTTATATAAAATTTATTGACTTGAAATTATAATTTTTTTTTTAAATTTATTTATTTTTAATTGTTTCACCCCAAGTAAGTTGATAATGTCACTAAGATGCAAGGGGCTACTGAAAGTGAAAGAAGATAAGAAAACATTAGTGAGGAGAAATAAAAGAACAGAATTCAAGAAGAGAAGATTGCGATTTGTGTTGCATTTAAACTTTTGAAGATTGTAAATGATAAGAAAGCAAGAAGCCAGAAGAGAGTTCCACAAGTAAGAATTGCAAGAAAAGAAACAATTAAAATAGAACTTATGGTTACATTTAGCTATTTCAACAGTAAAATGATGAGACCTAGTTGCCAATCTAGTGCTACCTTTAAAATCATGCAGTATAGGTACCAAGGAGAAAAGCTCATCATAACAATTATCATGAAAATATTTATAGAAAAAAAAAAAAGGAAAATTACATCACTGGAATAAAAAAGTAACTGAAGTCAAGATGCCAGGTCAGGATCATTAACATTACAAATACTTATTTGGAGTTTATTAAGTATCTCAAGACCAGACCAGACCAGACATGGTAACAATATTCAAGTGACAGACAAATGGTAGATTTCTAAGCATGCAAGCTGGATTCTGGCAAGAAAAAATTGTCTAGCATCAGTGAACCAACTTTCCTAGCAGCAGATCTAGTAATTGATTCAATATAATCATGGTTTGTTTCAGATTCAATATAATCATTCCATTTCATGCCATTGGAAAACATGAGACTGAGAAGGTGCAATGTTGCTCTCCTGGATTAAACATGCTGATAGCAGACAAAAACGGTTCTCTAAGACTAAAAAACAGCAGTTTCATTTTGGAGGTGTTAAAGTTTATAAACCAGTTTTACTTGATCAGATTTATTAAGACAGGGGTAATCATTGTCATCAGCATAAATACCGAGTTGGAAACTGATGACATCAAAAAGGTCATTGATTTTAAATAAAATGTTTGTATGCTGGCTGATTTCAATAGCTGTGATTATATAATGAGGGGCTGATTAAATGATATCACAAGACTCAAATCTTTGTTATATAACATTTTATTTGCTCAAAAATTTCATCAGTTACTCTCAGCCAATCTTTGGTATATGTGCAGCCCTGGATGCCTATCATTTAATACACAGACTTTACATCCTCTGTCTGCAATGCATGAGAGATTTCCTGAGGTTATTGTTTCTATATTCATCTAACATTTTCACTCTCACACTTGCAATACCAGAAGTAAATGTGGGAGGGGGTCACATACTTCTGAATTTAATGACTGGAATGGACCCCAAGTCAAACCTCTGATGTGCCTGGTTTCTTTGATGTTTGGAATGAATTTGAGGCCAAGCCTATTCCACAATTATAATAAAAAGCCTCCTTTAAATTTTAAATAATTAGATTACCTGAATGAATGCCAATATGCAAATTCAGCATTGTATGAATGTTTAATATTTTCTTTTTGTAATAGTTGTTTAATGTTATAAACACATGCATGGTTGCATGAGAGAACAAATGAAACAAGAAATACTGCTGGTGAAGCAAAGAGAAGACAAGAATTGTTACTACAAAATTCTTTGTATTGCTGATATAGAGGATAAAGGTGGAATCACTCCTTGTGGATGAGTGAGCAGCCTGGAATTGATATATTGCATTGGGTTGGTTGACCAAGGTCAATGGTGGTGATGTTGATGGCTTGCCCCTCATCTGCTGACTGCTACAGTGTTGTGAGTGGTGTTCTTAAAAGCAGATGGGGTGGATCCTGACTCTTTGTTTGCCATGCCTTTTGCTTTAGTAGCAATGTTTGTAATTGGCTCCTTTTATAGTATACTTTATATTTTTTGAGAGGATTTGTTTTGTGAAGCAGTTGTGATGGCCCGAATCTCCTGTGCAAAGAGCAACTTCTTTATTTTTATTTTTGCCTTCTTAATGTTCACATCCGGCCATCATGTAGAGTGAATCAGAAAGAGGTCTAATTTGAAACAGAGTATAACATTAATGAAAATAAGAAGTCTTACATGATAGATTATATTTTTTTCCTTTTTTTATCTTTTTTATTTAATTTAATATATTTTTTTTTAAATCCAGGAGCGTCCAAGGCCTGAATATGCAGCAAAAGCCAAAATGATGGAGAAGAATCCTATAACTGGCATCAAAGAACCCTACTTTCCCCCCAAAGAACGGTTACCAAGGATTCTGTCAGGCATGGCCATTATCATAATAATGGTAAGTCAAGAGAAAAAAATATTTAAGATTTTTATAAACAAGATTTAGAGGAGTCACAGTGAAGTAATGGATGGTGCCTCGAATTGAGGAATTGGAGAGCCAAGTTTGAATTCCTGTTGAATCCATTATATTCACTTACGTGCTAATACCCTTGGGAAAGGTATGAATCCTCTTCTCCCTCCAGCTATGGTTAAATAGCAGGACAGAATGGGTTCTATAGCCTTGGATGGCATCTGGTATACTGCAGAAAGAAACGGCAACCTACTGCAAGGAAAAAATCTGCCTCGTCAATCATGTATCGAACGATACATCATCACCTAAGTGTGTATCATGCATGGCACATAACTGACTGATAAACAAGATTATATTATTTTAATGTTATTTGGTGTCAAGTTTTTTTTTTTTTCTTTACAGTACGGTTAACTCTGTACAAGGCTCAAGGGCCACTCAAGGTAGAGGGTTATGTTAAGGCGTAGTTTATATGGATAGGGGTGGAAGATAATGGTTAACTCTAGACTGGAACTGGTTAAGATTGTAGAGATTGGAGGGAAACATCCTCTTGGATGTCTATTCTACAGAGCATTGGTTTGCAGGAAGAAGCTGTTAATATTTGCACATTTAAAATGCAGTCATCGTCAGTTATTGTATATTTAAAATAGTTTGGTCAGTCAATCAATTTGTGCTTCTGATAACCAAATCAGATGATGGAAACATTGAGTTTGAAATAGTTTAAATCTGTTTTCAGAACATTAAGGAAATCAAATAATTTTTGCTTAAATGTATTATTTCAATGTGCTGCTATCATATCTTCTCTTTCCAGCCTTGATAGATTTCAAAAGCATCTATGCAACCTTGTGGGAGATGGATTGTTTTCTAATCTACAAACTATTTCCTAGGGACAAAACATCACAAGCCTCTCGCTACTCAATCATTATTTCCATGGAAAATGTTCTGACAAGCTACATACATTTGTTCTAGAGATTTCAGCCTTCACAATTAAAACACATCATGTTCGATACACTTGGATAAATCAACCCCAATCCCTTTATATACTCCATCAATAAGAAGGAAGTTTCATTCAAGAAGATTTTTTTCCGGATACTACAAACTAAACAATCGATTTTGAATGTGATTTCTTGTCAACGGTACAATGTTACCTGAAGTAATAATTAAAGATGTGGTTTCCCCAGCATGTAAGTATTGCCAGATTGTAAAATGCTGATTTCACCAGACAGTGGATGCCTTGAAAATGTGGGCAAAGTATTTTTTCTTATACTGATCATCTTTAAAGAAAGTTATCATTATTTTTAAAACATATTAAAAATGGAAGATAAAAGATGAACTGCCCACAAGTACCCTTAGGAAAGGTATTAATCCACCTCTTCTTTCTTCCCAAGCTATGGGTTAATTAGTAGAACTTGTATCATTAAAATCATTATTATCGAAAAAAAATTATTACAATCGAAAAAATGTTTTGGGGCTTTAAATAACCTGCAAATGATTGATGAACCATAAAAAAAAAAATAACTCCAAATACAAATCTTACTATAGTTTAAATAAAATATCACTATAGATGTAAATGTTCTGAAAGCAAAGGAAATATTTGTTGCAGATTACTTCCACAATGCAGAGAACAAATTACTGTAAGTTCAGACTCAAATATCAGGGGCAGAAAGAAATGCCAAAAACTTGATTCACAGGTACTATCTCACAAATCACAATGCACGTAACCAGTTAGAAAAATAATTTGCACTTCGACGAAGGCAGTCGCCAAAATACACTTTTTTTTTTTTTTTTTTTTTTTTTTTCAAATATGAGAACACCAACTGCTTTTATCGGCCGAGCATTTTTTCCATTCGTCAACAGCTGGGAGAGGACACCCAATTTTTGCATATCAAACTACTTTTATAGCGACTCCTGTGATGGACTTGTTTTTTGATTTAAATATTCCATCTTCAGCATGTCATGCAAATATATGCCCTTTTTTTTTTTTTTTTTGGTAAGTAATTTTCTTTTTTGACACATTTCGCCGTTTTTTTCGCTATAATAGGTTAAATGACTTATAGCTGGAGGGAAAAGAGGCAGATTTATATGTTTCTCAACAGTATTTGTGTATAAATGAATGTAGCAAACTCAACTGGAATTCAAACTCAGCTCTCAGATGTTTTCCTTTCTGAGCTGCTATCAATTTGACATTTGAATAAAACAATTGTCTGTCTGCAAAATGATTTGGTATTTCAACATTTATTTCAGTTTGGTATATCAGGTACAAAAATGAGTCATTTTTTTTTTTTTCTTTTTCCTTTAAAACTATTTTGTATTTACATTATTTACATGTGGATTATTGTCCTAATCTTTGTTGTTGTTATCAAAAGTTTTCAGTTATTGTGCCCTCTGGCCTTCTATCATGTGCTTGTGGATCCATAAATTTCAAACTGAACCCATTATTTAATCTATAGGAGTAGATTGTTCTTATTCCACTGCTCATGTCTAGTTCTTTAGTACTGTTCAGTTATTGCTCACCTCATTTCCACTGAATCTACACACTGCCTCACCCAAGGATTGAAACCACAATTACTATGTTATCATAATTCACAAACCAATGGTTTATTTCACTAGACTATTTTCCTATAGTACAATTCTGAGAAGAGTGGATTAAAGTGTTAGCATGTTAATTTAGTGACAAAGTAATTGTAAGTTCAGTCCCTGGTCTGGACAGTATTTACTTGCACTTAATGGAAACAGGGTGAACAATAACTGACCAGTACTAAATAAGAACTAGATATGATATCCTAGAATGAGAACACTCAACCTCCGTAGATTAAAAGGATTCAATCCAAAATTCCCTGAAGTTTACCTGGATTGACAAGCTGAAATGTTATGATAATGATGACAAAGATGAAGACATTAGTCCTTATATAAAAAAAAAAAAAAAAATAACACCCCATCTCAGAAATTCAGACAGAAACTGACTATTTTGTTTATTATTTTGGCTTCATTCTGACTCTGCTACTAACTTCAAAGAAATAATTGATTTTCTTCTCAAAGAGTTGGTCTTAATTCGGTCTAGCATACATAATTCTAAGCCTTGATTCCTGATTCTCTTTATCTTAATTCTTTCAGATTGTCCTTGTTTTGATCTTCATCATGGCTGTCATCATATACCGAGCATTAATCAGTATCCCATTGTTCCAAAACAAGAATCTGAGGTCAAACGCTGCTTTGATTGCTAGCATTTCAGCAGCAATGGTCAACCTGATGTTTATCATGGCTCTTGGCAAAATCTATGAAAAGTTAGCTCTAAAACTCACTCAATGGGGTAAGTGAGTTGTCATGTGCATGCAAGATGAAAGATGGTCATTTTTTTTTTATTAACACAAGGTGATGATGTGTCTGAGTTTTATTTATGCAATGAATTATAATGTCTTATTTAACCGATGATAAAGATTTTAACTGTTCCCTTAAGATTGCATAGAATAGCAATTATCCATATGAAAAGTGGAATCGGTGAGCAGAGATCAAGTTCTGACAGTCTGTTGCATTTTCTTCATACCAATCTCTTTAGGAAATCATGAATCCGTTTCCTCTACTCCTGTCAGCTATGGATTAAATAAGCAGAACAGACTCGGCTCTCGAGCCTTGGATGACAACTAGTAGAGAAGAACTATTTTGGATTCAAAACTGAAGAAGCAAACTACTCCATTATCTTTCCCAAGAAGTCATGGCAGTTCACAGATAATAAATAAAAGGAATCTTGGAAAAGGACTACTCTGAATTCAAAACCATGAAGAAGGCAACGGGAAACCACTTCACTATCTTTCCCAAGAAGTCATGGCAGTTCACAGATAATAAAGAAAGGGAATCTTAGAAAAGGACTACTCTGAATTCAAGACTGCAGAGAAGGCAACAAGAAACCACTTCACCATCTTTCCCAAGAAGCCATAACAGAAAAGGCCTCTGTGGAGAAACATGAAAAGTTAAGTTGTCGAAAGGATATGACATTTAAAAAAAAAAAAGAAAGACCCCCTTCAGGATGTAAGTGTTTAGGGTCCTTCCTACCTTCCTTGTCTTTAATATCTTTAAACTATGCATTGCCAAAAACTATTCAACATTAATACTCAATATGATTTTTATTAAGTCCCTTGGCAAAAGTTATGAAATGTTAGCTTTAAAACTTAGTGGATGAATGAATTGTCATGTGGGTAAAAGATAGAAGATTTATAAATACAAAGTGAAGAAGTGTTTAATTTTTAATTATGCAATGAATTAGTAATGGCTGGCCACTCGTATCCGAGTATGCCTGCCTACTAGGGTGGCAAGTCAATCTCTGTTGCAGGCACCTGCTCAGGCACATCTGTGTTTGTTCAGCACCCAAAGAGCCTACCTATGGTTCATACTGCAACTATACTGAGCTGACCTTAATTACAGTTTCTGAAAGACAGTGGATTATCTAGCATGATCAACAGTCTGAACAAGGCCACTACACTCAAACATGTGGTCATGATGACTTGCGACTTCGTGCTAGCACAACCATTGATGGCTCCCAAATAGTTCCGTCTACCTAATTTCACTTGCAAGCCTTAGTTCAACCTGTGATATGGTTTTCAGGCATTTTCCAAAGATGCCAAATGCTTGAATTGTCTACTCAGACCGATAATATCATGAAGTCACATTCCTAACAAATCAACCATGGTGAGATTCAAACTCGGCCCCAATGTCCATTGCAATGAATTAAAAGGACTTATTTACCATATGAGAAAGGTTTTAATTATTCACTCACCCTTAAGTGCCATGCCCCCTTCAGTATGTAAGTAGTTACAGTTTTGCCTAGGTTCTTTGTCTTTATTCTCAAGGCTGTGCATAACCAAAAACTATTCATGACAAAAATAGTGGAGTGGTTTTCCATTCCTTTCTCCATGGTTTTGAATTCAGAGTTGTCCTTGACTGGTTAGCAACTAAGGCTAGAGAAGTGGTTCTCAACTGGGGTCCATGTAACATTACTAAGGGTCCAAAAAATAGCAAACTGAGGGTCCACAGTAACATTTTAGTGGTCCATAGAGCAATTTCACTTCAGAACAGTCATTACAACTGAGAATTAGAATTTCTACAGTAATTTACACCATATTAAAATACTAAAAATAAAAAAAACAACTCTAAAACTAGCAAAAAACAAGATCAAGTGATATAAATTAGTGCCCCTTTTACTCTAGCAGATGTTTTGATTATAAAAGTTGAATAAAACTGAGAAGGATATATAAAGAAAGGATTATATATATATATATTGTGTGTGTGTAAGGAAAATAATATAAAGATTATATAAATTAATTATAATATATTAATAATAAATAATAATTTAAAAAATTAATAAAATATTAATATATAAATTAATTAATATAAAAAAAAATAAAATATTAATAATAAAATCAATTTAATATGTAAATATATAAGGATTATTTATAAAGGAAGCATATACATTTACTATTTCTATAACCCAATTCTTAAACTTATCTATTAGTAAAAAATAAGATTTTTTTTTTCATCGAATAGTTATGGGGGTCCACCAAAAAAATTAATAGTAAAAGTGGTCCATGGGTAAAAAAAAAGGTTGAGAATCACTGGACTAGAGAGTCAGTCTTTGCTATTTTGCTCAAACTTCTATCAGAAGTGGTGGATTTATGCCTTTCCCAAGAGTTTTAGTGTAAAGTGAATACAAATTGTACCAGCTGTAATTTGAACTTGGCCTGCCAAGTTCCATTTTTCATACTGTTAATTGTTAGGTCCTTAATGGTTTTGTAAACATTTCTTTTTTTCTTTTTTTTTTTTTTCAAACCCTGACACTTATTTTGTAATGTTTATTTTTACTATTATCTATAGCTGATCATTTTCTTTTCTTTTTTCATTTTTTTTTTTTTTTTTAAATCATTTCAAGCAAGGCAATAAAGCCAGTAAAATACAAGGGGTGTGTACAGAGTGTTAAAGAATATGGGCAAAAAGAAAAATATTATTAAGGAAAGAGAATAATAAAAGAACAAGAATTAAGATGATGGAAGATGACAATTGACATTGCATTTAAATTTTTGAAGATCAAAGATTACTGGGAAGCTTGAAGCCAGAAGAGAGTTCCATATATGAAAAATAATGAATCATTGCTGCTTAAAGTCTAGGCATAAAAGAAAGTTTGTAACCATTTATACAATTGTTTTTACACTAACAATAATAGATCTTAGAAATATTTGATTATTTTCTATTTAATATATATATATTAGTACCACTTGAAAGTTTGTGATCTCCCCACCCCAGGCATGGTCATTGTTATAATATGAAAAAGATTTAAAATAAGCCATACATCCAAGCACCAATTTATGAAGTAGATTTTCCTAATAAGGAACACACAAAAAAAAAAAAAAAATGGATACCTAACAAGTCATAGTGAAGTGTTTCTTTATTTAGAGATAAAAAAAAAATGTCACAAATGACATTATTGCTATTTTCAAGTTTGCAAACTGCATTTGTTGGTGTTTTTCTGTATGAAAGACAACAATAACAACTTAGGAAACCTGGTTGACAGTTGTTTATTCCAAGTTTGTATATTCAAAAATGCATATATCGTGTCCACGTCTCACAATGAGCTCTTTTTTTTTTTTTTTTTTTTTATTTTTATTTCGCACCACATCAGAATCTCATTCAGTATCAAGTCCTATATCAAGGGGCGTAACTCGTGGTTACTAGCTCAGGTGCACATGCTACATTAGGTATTTATAAATACTATATTAAAAACTGATACAAAATATATCAGTAGAAAAGCTTTTCCAGTCTATTTCAAATGTTATTTGTCTTGGAAAATATAAATATATACAAAAAAAGTGATTTGGGGAATAAAAAGATACAAAGCAAATTATCCATAAGAGTCTGAAATACAGCATTTTTTTTTTTTTTAATGACTTATAATATAAGACATTTTATGCTTATAAATTTTGTTGTCAATATTAAATTGGTATCAAATTAGAAGTTTTTTTTTTTTTTTTTAAATCAACTGATTCACTAACATTTTGTTCATTTTTTTTTTTTTTTTCAAGAAATGCATCGGACTCAAACAGAATTTGAAGATCAGCTCATTTTTAAAGTGTTCCTCTTTCAGTTTGTCAACTTTTATTCATCCATTTTCTACATTGCTTTTTTCAAAGGCAGGTATGTATGCATCCACCAGAGAAGTTTATATTAAGATTCTGTTCATTAAATAAAATATATAATGCTACTGAAGAAATATTTATGTAATTCATATACACTGCTGTTTTCCATTTTATAAAAATTGGTTTTGGTGCATTTTGGGGTTTTTTCTTTAGTCATTTTTATCTCCTCTTTATTGGATAAAATGTTAAGTCATTTGTAGCATCAAACTTAGCAATGCTTTTTGACTGATGTTAGTCATTTGTCATTTACTAAATAATGAAGCATATCATTATAACAATTTTGCTCAGGTATTACAGGAGTTCTGAAATAATGTTATAAAAAGTTGAAGGATTGAAATCAATAATTTCTTTATTGTTGCTAGACAATATTTCTTCTTTCTCTCAACTTTGAAACATAGTCTAATGTTCTAATCATGGATGTGTGGGTGGTGCAGTGTTTAGCAGATTGAAATGAGAAATCGACAAGCCAAGTTTGAATTCCTGTCAAGTTACATTTACTTTTGGAAAAGAAATATTGCAAGCAAATCACCAATCTTAATGCAGCTATTCAAGAAAAACAACCAATTTTAGCAAATAGAAAAGGTGTTATTTTCCACCATGGCAATGCAAGACCACATGTTGCAAAACAGACCTTGTGAAAGCTTGAAGAATTGAAATTGGAAATCCTCCACTCAGCCACCATATTTTCCTGATTTAGCTCTTTCAGATTTTCATTTGTTCTGGCCTATATAGAATAATTTAATTGACAAATAATTTGATACTGTACATTCAATCAAAAACTACCTTCCAACAAAAAACACAATTTCTAAAAAAATGAAATCAACAATCTTGTGGAATGATGAGACAGTTGTTAAAAACAATAAAGACTATATACTTGAGTAATATTTTATTTTTTGTGAGTATATAAAATTTTGTTTTTAATTTTCTAATTGGGCACAAACTTTTTCAATGATCTAATATTTATCTGATTATATATATATTATACATAAAAAGACAATCTCTGATAAAAACTGAAGAACTGAGCTACAAAAAAATAGAAAATGACTTCTATTTTCTCAACATTTAAAACAATTTTTAATGCCATATTCCTTCAGGATATATAGGCAGTCATGGCTCTCCAGTTTTCCTGCCTTTAATATCCCTGAATATCATTCTTGGGGAAAGATAGTGGATTAGTTTCCTGTTGTCTTCTTTATGGCATGGAATTCAGTTGTGCTTTTCCCAGACTGGCTACCAACCAAGGCTATTTAATCCATAGCCAGGAGGAGAACAAATGGATTCATGCTTTTTCCAAGGGCATTAGTGCAAAAGTGAACATATGAATCAGGCAGAATTTGAACTTGGCTTGCCAATTCCATTTCCAGTGCTGATAACAATTATGCTACCCACACATTCCCTCCTTTTTTCTTCTTTTTTTTTCTTTTTTTTTATACTCTTTTCATACCAATTTTTAACTTTCACTTTACTATTCTCTGATGTTTCTTGTTTGCAGGTTTGTTGGCTACCCAGGAAATTACAAAAAATTCTTTGGACTAAGAAATGAAGAGGTAAGATTCTGCCTCAGACTCTCTTTATGAAATATTTTTGTAGCCGATATATAATATGAAATGGATTAAGTCTAACAATTATTTAATATATTTTCTACTTGTACATTATTTTTAATAGATACAATTTATTTAAGTAAATAAATGCTCTTTTTTTGGGGGGGGGTAAATAAATGGTATTAATTACATTTACCAGCATGAATGTTCGAGACGTTTTGTAGAAAATACACATTCTCTGACAGGAATCAAACCTGTGTTCTATATGCAAATGTAATTTGATCTGATGTGCTATACCACTCAGCTACAGAGAGTGTCTGGTTAGCAAAGTCCAAATTACTGTTTAGAAACAGCAAATCTTTGACGATCTTTCCTGAACGATCATTTCTACTCATGAAATGTACCTTAATGTAAACATTGACAACATTATGAAATGAATTAAGTTCAATTATTTAATATATTTTCTGTTTATACATTATTTTTAATAGATATAATTTATTGAAGCAAATGCTCTGTTTTTTTTGTTTTTTTTAATAAACAATATTAATTACATTTACCAACTAGAACTGTCAGTGAATACATACTTTCTACAAAATTTCTTGAATATTCAGGCCAGTAAATGTAATTAATGCTATTTATTTAAAAGAAAAAAACCAGAGCATTTACTTAAATAGGCAATATATGAAAAAAATTTGTCAAATTAGGGGATTAGTGAAAAGACACCTTCCAAAAACCAAGCAAAGTATTAAGAAACAGGAAAATTTCATTAGAAACAGAAAAGAATGCTAAATTGCTATGTAATTTCAACCCTCCTGTATGGCAGTGTGAATGATGGACAATTTCCTTGAAAAGGAGAGTTGAAGCAACATAGATCTGGTTCTACAGCATGATGCTGGGAATACCATGAATGGAGCATGTGGGAAACAAGGAAGTTTTAAGGAAAATGGAAACAAAAATGACACTTATACATAGAATCAGAAAGAGATAATTGAAGTCTTTGGGACACATAATGAAGAAAGAGGCCTTGGAGAATTAACACTCACAGGGTAGACTGAAAGCAAGATGATCAAAGGGAAACAGCATGTAACCTAGCTAATGAGCTTGTTTAAATGAATAGCAGAACAGGGAATGGGGAAAGATAGTAAAAAAAAAAAAAAAAGCATTGCCATGAGCTACAAAGGATAGGAAGTTGTGGAGAGCCCTGATCAATCACCTCTTGAAGGGACATGTCAAATAAAAGAAGTGTCTCAATTATAATCAACAGACACATTTTTTGAAAATTGGTCATGCATATGAAAATAATTTACTTAAAATAATTCCCACTTTTGATTTTCTCTTTTTTTCTTAGGCTTGCTGAGATTAAACTAGGTTTTCAGTATTTTCTAAAGTAAACTCATATATGTATATATAAAACATTGTTCTTCAATTTGTCATAATGATAAACAAATTTCAAAGTATGAGCTAACATCAACACAAAAGAAAAGCCTCCATGTCACATGCTATCTGTGGTCAGTCTCTCCTATATTTTATAATAACTAAAAAGTATTTTCCAATATTCTGAACATTGGGACAAAAAAGTATGAAGTTTCCCCCATAGTTCAAGTTTTTGTTTTTCAAAGAAGAGAAATCAATCATTTTTACAGCCTTTACATAGTTTATGTTACAGATAGTGGACATGTGGCTGAGTAGTTTGAATGCTGGCATTCCAACCATAAGATCACAGTTCAAATCTCACTATGATCAATTTGTCAAGGAGGTGAATTTTTGATAATATTAGTATTATCATGCAGACATATGAAAATCATACCATGGGTTGACCTAAGCCTTGTTAGTGAAATTGGTTAGATATAAATAATGGTCAAAAGTCATCATGAGCAAGTGTTGGGCTGTACTAGCCTTGTTCAGATTGTGGATCAGGCTAGATTATATGCTCTCTCCCTAACTAGAATCTGCACATCATAGTTTCGGTATAAACTACAGGTTACCTCTGTGGGTTCCTGTGTAGGAACAACAGGAATTAACTAGTCCCCCCCCACAACAGGAATTAACTAGCCCCCTAGTAGACAGGCATATTTAAATACAAACAGCCAACTAAATAATATTACAGTTATGTGATTGATACCCTTTGACACAAACTCTAAAGACTTTTGCCTTTGCATACCCTATAAGCTAAAGATTTGGAGCCATGCTTTGATTTCAAAGACTTGAAGGTTGCATGCCTTTTTCAAAACTAATTCACTACCTTACTTCAGACCAGAGGGGCTTTCTCTTCCTGAAAGGTTTTATCAAATATTCAATAATAACAAAACCAATTACCGTGAAGAGTTTCCTTCAGATTTTAGATCTTTTTGCATATCTGCTGACTAATGATAATCTTAGAGCTGATTGATTTTAAATTTTAGGCAATCCACTCTCTAAAGAATTGGATGCCGTGCACTAATGAGTCAAATAGTTTCAGCATCCTAGCTTAGTAGGAGTTGATTAAATCAAAGAAGGTGTGAAAGTTACTAATTATTAAATCTGGAGGGTGACCCCAAACTTTTGTTCTATAGTATACACATCTAGAAAGTATTAACACATTGGGTTCCTCATGTGCCAACACCTTTCCAAAAGGAAACCTACAATCATTTACTCACATTAACTTTTCTTCAAGTGTCAAGAAAAGCAAGAGAACATTTTTTCCAAATTACACAGGATGAAATATAAATTCAATTTAATTCAAACAAAAGACACATATCCAAAACTCTGCTGACAAGGTGATGCTTACTTAGCCTTTTGGGAGAAAAATGGAGCAGTACTTGTGAAGAATCACCTAAAAAGTGAAGTTTGCCTGCTTTTTTCAAATCTAATTTACAACCTTACTTCAGGCCAGAGGGACTTTCTCTTCCTGAAGGGTTTTATTATATATTCAATAATAATAACCAACAACAAAAGTAACCCATTACTGCTTAAATTTTCTTTCAAATTTTAGCTCTTTTTGCCTAATCTACCTTACTGACTAATGGTAAATGTAATGTAAAATCTTAAATTTTAGGTAAAACTTCTCTCTAAAAGATTGGACCCCATTCACTAATGGGTTAAATAGTTTCAGCATCCTGGCTTAAGAGTTAATTAAACTAAAGAAGGTATGAAATTTACTAATTATTAAATCTGGGTGGCCCCAAAACATTTGGTCAGTCATGTACATACATGTGCCTCCTCAGCAATCAGTGAAGTTTGTCTGCATTTTTTTCCACCTTTTCTGCTTGCTTCCTTTTTCTAGTATTAACATCACTTCTGGTTTTTACATTGAATATTTTAGTGTAGTAATGGGGGATGCCTGATGGAACTTGCTCAACAGCTCAGTGTCATTATGATTGGAAAACAAATTATTAACAACATTCAGGAAGTTGTAGTTCCGTAAGTGATTTTTTGATTTTTATAAAATGTTTTGTTTCATTTCTTTTCTTTTTATTTTTAACTTTGTCACTTATTTGTTAATATTCAATGAATTGTTTGGATAATCTTTAGTCTTGTTGCTTCACAATGTTTCAGACATTTTATTCTCTGATCTTCAAAAGGAATTTTTACTTATTCTGATTAATTACTTGCATGGCAATGATACAAAATGAAAAAAAAAAGTTTTTTTTTTTTTTTTTTAAATACACAATTCCTTTTAATAAGTAAGATAGAATTTTGATCAGTACACAGGTCACTTAATTTTTGCACAAGAATTACTACTTAAGTTGCTTTAATATTTTATGCTTTGGTGTAAGTAGAATAGAAAGACATTTCAATGTAACTAAACTAGAACTGGTAGAATTCATTTTTTTCTTTTAAGATATTGTTGTAACCTAGAAAGGGTTACTGAATGAGGAATAACCAAAACAGAGGTTGGAAATGAAATGGTAATCTTTATAACATCAACAAAATACAATACTCACCAGCAGTGTGAAGTAGGTAAACCACTGCTAGTAGTGGACTACTTAGACAGCATATTACCCCCCACTTACAATAGTATCCAACGTATTTGAGAATTGGGACATACCCATTAGTGTTCATAGATAAGGTATATAACAGATATATTTTAAATTATTCTGATGTTTTCAAGTTAAATCTTTCATTTCTGCTTTTAGCAAATTGAAAACATACTGGCATCAATTTCAAGTAAAAATGGGCGATGATTTCAAATCCCAGTGTGATAATGATTTCTCTTTAATCCAACACGAAGGCTTATTTCAAGAATATCTGGAAATGGGTAAGTATTGTTGCATTAGGTTTGTGGTCATCATTTGTAATTGAGATGATGTTGTGAATTGATGAACAAAAAAATACAAGCGTTAAATTGTTTGAGAAAACAAACAAGAAAATGGAATAAAATGAGATAGAAAGTTTTATTATTACGTTTTTTATTATATTGGAACTCTTTTTGCATAGAGAATGCTCAAGGGTAGTTCCTGAAGGAAAATATAAATTCAAATGAATGTTCTTATGATGGTCTCTGTAAAAGAAAATAAAGAAATGGTTGAACGTACTCAGTTGGTGAGTAAAAGAGTGAATGCAATGTCTTGTCTAAGTCATGTGCATCTGTTCTTGGAATGTTGAGTTTAACATTCTACTTTAGTATGAAACAGGGCGAGCCTCATGAGATTTGCACTCTGCAGCTCTGTCTTTTTTATGCATGCCCAACAATTGAAAAGAGGTTGCTGCTGCTGATAGGGATTTCAATGCATGCATGTCTGGCAAAAAGGTATGACATTTGCTACATCATAATGTGGTGACATACTGAACCTGTTCTAAGAAAAACAATCATAATTTGCAATGACAATATTGCAATGCTACATTGTAAGTCATTTAATACAGTTTGTGCATACATCTGTCATTATCACTATATATTAAATTGACACATTTTGTGGGAAGGTAACAGGGAGGGTTATTGAAAAGCGAGAATTTGTTCTTTTAAATAAATGCATAACAAAGTAACAATAGAACGTTCTCTGCAGAAGGAGCAGCTTAAAGTAAGAATAAGTTGTGAACATATGCCAAGGTCCCTCGGGCAGTTTGTCACTGCCTGATCAGCTTCTGCCCTGAGCCACATTTTGATTCCTATTTGTATTAATGTAAACAAAACTGGGGAAATGCCCAGAGTCTGTTTAACAAAGAAACTGAAGGATAAAGCATTACACAGGGGAGAAAAAAAAATCTCAAATATGACCATTTTTAAAAATTGCATTGATGAGAAAGACAAGCCTGTTTGTTCTGATAAACATGAATAGGTGCACTGTCTGGGGATAGGTAAGTGGTACTTGGGATATCTTCGCGGATACTTCTATCTTCTCTCACAACAGACTATCAGACTAAATTTTCCTTTCAGCCAATGAGAATTCTCTCTTCATCTGTACTTCTCTCTTCTTACTCTAACCATAACTCTGATAGTGATTCTTTTATCTAGAATGCAACATGATTATATAAGCCCATGACCGGAATTCCCTACCTTTCGACCAAGTGTCACTTCATCTTGAAAGTTTTTATTTAATAATGTACACATTTTAATTTTCTCTACTTATAAACCTTTGGTAGTGGTTTTGAAATTTTCACATCTCAATTTTATGAACAACACAGCTCTAGATCCACATGAAATCATTTAGAGTCCACTTGTCAACATGTATGTCCTGCTCAATCAAGGAGTGATCTATTGTGCCAACTAATATTTGTTATGTTATTTTCTGAGACCTTCCTGGCATATACCACTATTCTGTCTAACATAAACTCTGGTCTGTAGTTTACTGCTACATTTTCTGCAACTCCTTTAGGACATCCTCTTTAGGCCATTCTCTAAAAAGGAATGCTATTCCACTTTTATGTGCTGTGTCCCTTCAGGATGTGGGAAATCATAGCCCTCCACAACTACCTGTCTTATGTAGCCTTTAGTAAAGTTTCTTTTTGCTGTCTGTTTATATTTCTGAGATGAGGTATTATGTACAGTATTTACATTAGTCGGACTATTGTCCTCATCTTTGTTGCCATATTTGTCACAACGTTTCGGCCGTTGTACGCTCCAGCAGACCCAAAGAAGGTGAGTTCAATACCTGGTTAAGGCAGTGGAGAACTTTCAGAGGGAAAATTAGCAGGAGATAACTGACATCCATCAAAACATGGCATGTGGAACTAGAACAGTCTACCCCAATGATCGAAATAAAGAGTTCAGTTCGAAATTCCAACCACCTGAAGAAGGCATTGTGACAAACATGGCGACAAAAAGATAAGGACAATAGTCCGACTAATGTAAATACTGTTTCTTTTTGCTATCTCTCCTAATCTCTGTTCTACCAACCATTTACACGCTCGGTAGGCAGGTAGGTAGGTTATGTGCTGCTTTTCTCTATCCCTCTTGCCTTCAATATGTCCTGTGAGTTTCAAATTTTCCAAGCCTTCTTTCCTCATTATGTGCCCTAGAAATTTCAAATATCTCTTTCTGATGCAAAGTATAAGTGTTCCTTTTGTTTCCATTTTCCTAAAATTTTGTTGTTGCTTACATGTTCTGTCCATGGTATCCTCAGCATCCTTCTGTAGAACCACATTTCTGTTGATTCAAGTCTCTTCTTCATCTATGAGGAAATGCTCCTGGAGTACATATATTACATATAGTCCAGTACTCTTTTCTTTGCTTTCAATGAGATTTTCTTGTTTCTTAATATATTGCTTACCTTTTCAAAGGCATCTTTCACTATCTCAATGCACCTTCAGATTTTGGTGTTGCATTTTCTATCCTCTGTTAAAGCACTTCATAGATATTTAATTTTTTGCATTTGTTTAATTTTGGTATCTCTAATTTGTAGTTCACATGTTGGATGTTTTTTTTTTCTTTTTTACTGACAACCATGCAATCTGTCTTCTTGCAAATGATATCATCATATTATTTATGTTTATGCATGCGTGCACGCATGTCGAATGCAGAGGTTTATAAGCAATGGCAAAGTTTTAGAGAAAATGGAAACAAAAAGGACATTTATATTTTTTGTTTCCATTTTCTCTAAAACTAAAAAATTCAATTACCTCTTTCTGATGTAAAGTATAAATGTCCTTTACATCAGAAAGAGGTAATTGAATTTTTTAGGGCACATAATGAGGAAAGAGGGCTTAGAAAATTTGACACTCACAGGATATATTGAAGGCAAAAGAGACAGAGGAAAACAGCACATTACCTACCTAGTGAGTTTGAGTAAATGGTTGGTAGAACTGGATTTAATAAGATAGGAAAAAAACAAAATTTACTAAGTGCTACAAAGGATAGGAAATTGTAGAAAGCCATGATCATCTGTGCCCTGAAGGGACATGGCCAGAGATGTGCAGAAATTTGGTGATGTTTGGTGATGCTCAGGGCCAACTCCTTGATTGTATGCCCCTAAGACTCAAGTGGGGGGGGGGGCTATAGGGCCTAGTACTGAGAAATGTGAGAAAGGATGACATTTTAAACATGTAAAAACAGGTGAAACATGAAATAAACACTTTATTCAAATAAAATATAAAGTAAATCTTTATTTCACTCTATGATTGACTGTCCTTTCAATATGGATGCCTGGGGTCATCACACCCTCTGCCCCACTTCTGCATGCTACTGGACATGGCACATAGAAGAAGTAACACTCTCAACCTTACAATGTGCCTCAATTTGGGCAAAGTACGAGGCTGAATATATCTTGGAATAAAATGAATTTAACTTAATTATGGGCATCATTTTATCTTCCTCAAGGTTTATGATAAATAATAAAATGTTTTCTTGGGTCAAAATGTAATGTGTAATTAGTAAACTAGTTAGAGTTAGGAAGAAAGTAGAATTACTAGTATGGATCACATAACTATTAGAATAATGCAGAATATATACTGGGAGCAAATCACCTGTGTATTTTTATTTTACTCTTTGATTGGATGCCCTCCCAATATGGATACCCAGGCAGAGGGTGCAACAGCCCCAGGCATCCATGTTAGGAGAGCATCCAATGAAAGAGTGAAATAAAAATTTAGTTTTCAAAAGCCATCACATCCTCTGTATGCTACTGGCTGAATGTTATGGTTATTTCAGCTTTTCATTATTTTCATGTCTCCTTTTCTTTTCTGTTTTTTTTTTTTTTGTTATGTCGTGTATCCACTAAGTTCTTATTCCACCACCGTTCTCGTTGGTGTCCATTTATTATATATGAGCTACCTGCTCATATGCAAATTATACTAATTTGCATATCACTACATCTCCCTATAACGGAGGGGCCTTATGCCGCGAGTACTTCTTGTACTTCTTGAACATCTTCCTTTATCTCTCTCCTTTCCCTTGGAGATCTAGATCTATCACGTCTTTCCCTATAATCGAATTGTTCCTCTTGCATACTCTGGTCTTCCTCTTCTAACTCATCTCTCTCTACTTCTTCCTCCGCAGTTTCATTCTGCATTAACTCTTCTGTTACATCAATAATGGGCATCTCTGAAGGCATTTCCTCATCAGATTCTTCTCCTTGGGATCTTATTTGGTCAGCATGAGCTAGAACACTGTTCCCATTTTCTTTATTTAATATTGCAGTATTATGTCCTTTCTGCATAATAAATTCGGCTGACTCTGGTTGCATATTCCTATTTCTTTTGTACCACATCTTTTGATTTGTGGCATATGACATAGTCAAAGGGACCTTAATTGTCTGCCCATTAAGGCAGATGGACTTTCCGGCCTGCCTGCATGTGGAATTGTTCTGTAACTTAATAGTAATCTTGGTAGGAAAGCATCGATTTCCTCCTTCTGTTGCAAGCATGCTTTTATGCCCTTCTTTACCATCTGGACCATCCTTTCCCGCTGCCCCATTACTTTGAGGGTGGTAGGGAGGGGTCTTGTAAGGTCTGCATCCTATTTTTCTTAGCCATTCATGCAAATCAGCATCCACAAATTCTGGTGCGTTATCAGTCACCAATGTTCTCGGTGTCCCATTCCTCGAAAATATTACTCTTAATATTTGTTTTACGGTGGTACTTTTTTTTTATCAGGTACTCTCACCACTTCAGGCCAACCTGAATATGCGTCTACTAATATTAATAATAGTCCTATCCCATTGACATAGGCATGGTCCATGTGTACTCTGCTCCATGGTTCTACTTCTCGGGGCCATACATGTATTTTCTTTTGCTTAAAATTCTTGAGTTATGTGCATTTTTTGCATCTTCTTACGTAGTCTTCTACGTCTCTTGAGTACCCCGGCCACCAGGCTTCCAATTTTAATCTTCTTTGCGTAGCTGCCACTCCACAATGTACGTCATCGTGTACACTTTTTATAACCTGTCTCCTCTGTGTTTCTGGGGAACTACCAAGTCTCCATTACATATTATCCCGTTTTCTATAGTCATTCTATGTCTAATTTCTTTGAATGGTCTTTCAGCCATTGAACAATTTCCCCAGCGATTCTGTTTTATCCTCGACATTATTCTATTTAACACTGGGTCATTTGTAGTTTCAGTAGCCATTTTATCTACAGATATTACATCGGTTTCTACAAGGTGCAAGAATGTGTCTTCAAATTCCTCGTCGTTTTTGTCCTCCTCTCTATAAAACCTCAATCTAGATAAAGGCATCAACGTGGTATCGTATTCCCTTTAACATATTCAATGTCAAAGTCGAACGCCATCAGTCTAATCGCCCAACGTAATATTCTGGACGTTGTAACTTTCGGTAGCTCTTTTTCTTGGGTTGAAAATAAATTCCAGTGGTCTATGATCACTTTTCAACAAGAATTTTTTCCCCATCAAAACTGTCTTGCTCTATCGTTGTCCACACTATGGCTAGTGCCTCCCTTTCTATATTCGAATAATTGTGTTCAGTTGTTGTTAATCTCCTTGATAAGTACATTATGGGATGCCCATCTTGTGACAAAATACCAGATATGGACTGCTCACTAGCGTCAGTAGTTAGAGTTATGTCCTTCTTAGGGTCAAAAATTTGTACTATTGGCTTTTTTTTGCCAGAATCTGTTTTAAGTTTTCAAAGGCTTTCTGTTGGTGTTCTAACCAAATGAATTCCACATTTTTTTTTTTCTTAACTTAGCAAATGGCTCTGTCAACTCATTATATTTTGGTACATATTTTCTATAAAATTTACCAAACCTAAGAAGGACTCAATTCTTTTTATTTTTGGTGTAGCAACTTTTAGAATTTTCTCTATTAGTACTTTATCTGGAGAGATCCTTCCTTTGATATTGAGTAACCCAAAAAATGATATTTCATTACTGTTGGTTACACACTTTTTTGTATTTATTGTCATACCAGCGTCTCTCAGCCGGTTCAGTATATTTTCAGTTTTTTCTTTAAATCATCTTCATTTATTTTTCCACAGTAATCCATTATTTTTTTTTTTTTTTTGTACCGTATATGTTTCAGCCATTATTTCTTCGTAGGATTTATTTTTTTATTTTGGTTGTAGGTATGTATTAATTCCTGCTGTTGTATAAATTCTATACATATTCAAAGGCATGTTTGTAAGTTGTAACTGTTCCATTAACTTATATCTATGTGCCGAATTATGCATACCTTCAATTAATCTTAGTTGGATTAATTCTTCTTCCGTTGTCTGCTCGCCTGTTCCTAGTTTTTCGAATTCACAGTATTTACTCGCACTTCTTAACCGGTGTAAATATTTTACTATCGGTTCATCCACTTCCTACTTCATTGCCATAAACTTGGTCCTTTCTGCAATCACCAGTCTTTTCTTTGGCCTCATGTTTCCTTAATAACCTGACTTATTTCTTCGAAAAGTCATTTCTTCTAGTTCTCGAGGGTAAACCATTGTAGCAACCTTCATAATCGCTTCACAACCAGCGGTAGCCATGAACAAGTCGGTGATTTCATTTTCCCCTCCTCTGTTTTTTGTTGTCTTTCAACTTTTTACATCTATCATTAGCAGCAAAGCAACGAATCCACGTGTCACGTACTCTGGGTCTTCAAGGACCAAAGAGCATCCTATCGGCGACGCCATTGTTATGTCGTATCCACTAAGTTCTTATTCCATTTTTATTTATTCGCACAAAAAGTACAAATTGTGGCACAAGGCCAAAAAATCTGGGTAGAGGCTGGTCAACACTAACTATCTTATACCTAGCTAATCAGATTCACGACCCATTCATACATTACAATTTACTCATTCACCACAAGAACTCATCCATCACCATTCAATCCGCCATCCACCATAATACCACATCCTCTCCAGGGGAACCTGCAAAAACGCGCCCCACGCCATAAAAATTTGATGAAGATATACAATATACCTAAAATTCTAATAGTGATATAATGAGAGGGGAGGGGGGATGAACCCAATAATAAACTAAAATCAAAACAAAATGCTAAGTTCTTATTCCACCGCCGTTCTCGTTGGTGTCCATTTATTATATATGAGCTACCTGCTCATATGCAAATTATACTAATTTGCATATCACTACATTTCTAGTCCCTTTTGGTTCTGAATTATTTCGCATTTATATTTCAGTTTTACAATTTGGATTCATAACAATTTTTGTGGCTGCTTTTCCATTGGCTCCACTATTTGCCTTGATCAATAACTGGGTTGAAATACGACTTGATGCTCAAAAGTTTGTAAAGGAGACTCGACGTCCAGTAGCTGAGAGAGCTGAAGACATCGGCGTATGGTTCAAAATCCTGGAATCTTTATCTTGTTTGGCTGTAATAAGTAATGTAAGTAAATATTTTTATTATATGTTTGTTTTTTTGTTTATTAAATGCTGCAACCATTCAGAAAAATCCTGGGTATTACATCTGGCAACAAGGACTCTCATCAGGAGGCTTTGAGGAGCATGGAAGCACTTCTCACTTGCTGTTGTTCCTAGATCTACCCTGACCTGGGTTAGGGTGGACCTGTTAGAGTCCCAGCTATGAACAAATAGTGAACCCCAAATTGGAGTCAAAAACACTGTGAAAGCATAAAAATATATTTTTAAACATTTCCAGCAATAGATTTTAATAATAAAAAAAATTACCAAAGCTCCAAAGGAAATTAAATTTTGGTATTAAATGACCCATAAGGAGTTGATATGCCATTAAACAAATCAAACCAATCCATTCAGGATATAGGTAATGATAGCTCTCCACAACCTACTTTTTTTTAATATCTGAATTTTTTTTAGGAAATGGCATATGAGGCAGGCATATTTTAAATATCTAGATAAAACAAGAAAAAAAAAGCAGACTGTCATTTAATGTAAAAAAAAAAAAAAACAAAGAAAAAAATGGTAGTTTATCAGTTGTCACTCATCAGAATTCGATTAAGGAATAAAATAGTAAATGTACATACTAACTAAAAAGATAAAGAAAAAAACTAATATAATGTTATTAGTAATCGCTTCTGTTTACACAGGGAAAACTGCCTGGACTTAATGAAAATTGTCTAAAGGACTGTAAGATGGAAAGCAGAAAAGCATACTGGTTTCCCATTGTCTTCTCCAGTTTTGAATGCAAAGTAGGCCAACTCCTAAATTGTCTGTCACCCAAGTTTAATGAGCTCCTCCTCCTCCCCTTGTTATTTAACCTATACCTGAAAGAAGATAGATTCATGTCTTTCCCCAAGGGTATTAATGTAAAAGCAAATGCAACAGACTAGACCAGGATTTGAATTTGGCTTGTTGATTCCACTCTCCATGACAGTAACCATTACACTACTTGTGCAATAGATGGTGACATAATCATGAGAAACAAACACTAAAATGTTTCAATACCAACCAGTTGACAAGTATTTCTGTTGATTAGAATCCATTTTTTGGAACAATAATTGTATAGGAAAGAAAGATAATTTGTCCTTTGAGATTCTGTGAGAATTGCAAAATAAAATCCTTACATTTGCCTTCATAAATTCCATCATAGGACGAAGCGTGTCAGCTAAGATATTGTTATATATATATATATATATATATATATATATATATATAAAACAATAACA
Organism: Acanthosepion pharaonis; assembly: GCA_903632075.3. NCBI lineage: Eukaryota > Metazoa > Mollusca > Cephalopoda > Sepiida > Sepiidae > Acanthosepion > Acanthosepion pharaonis. The sequence goes on along the minus strand of CAHIKZ030005520.1, from coordinate 260,279 downwards.
ATTATGAATCTGATAGCACATTAGGATCAGAGATGGATTCATTAGCATGTAAGTGAATGTAAGGAACTTGACTAGAATTTGAACTATTCTCTCCGATTCCCCAATCCAAGCCATTATCCATTACTCTGCCATATATATGAGTGGAAACTGAGGTCAAAACGTAGTGACAACAATTTATAAACTCTATCCTAGATATTGAGCACTTTTACCCTTAAATGTAGCATACCTTAAAATTATATATATATATATATATATATATATATATTCATACACGTTTCATTAAATAATATAGACAAATGTTGTCTATTTATTTTATGTAAATTCTTTTCATAATGTCTGATAAGTTTAATAACATTATCATTATATTCATACTTCTCCAATTCACTCTCGCGTGGTCATATGTGACGTCATGAGATGTGGTGCGATTTTTGCTTCTAGCATCTTATATGCACTTGTTTATCGTTGCTTAGAAATCATCTATGTAAACAATCACAGACTATCATCACTGTCTTGTCTGTATATTGTTTAATATGTTGTAATTGACATCTTTGATAATGGCTTATGTAAGCCGAAAGCTTAGATTGTATTAAAAAATATGGATCAATATTGTGAATTTTTTTCTTCGTTCAGTGATAATGTTATTAAACTTATTTAATGAAACATGTATGAACGAAAAGATGCTGCCTAAATACACAATATATATATATATATATATATATATATATATATCCTTCCACTCCAAAAATTATTTTATGGATACCCATGTTTGAGCAGATGCATTGTTTTTTTTTAATCAGTGGGAATTACATTTACCAGCCTGCAAATTTGAGAGATATAATAAGAGAATGTGCTCTCCAGCAGGGTTCAAATCTGTGCCTCCCTTTGTTGGAGAAATCACTGCCTTTAAACCACTCACATACAAAGAGCATGTTGAATTACCCTTTTTAAGAATGCACATCCTCTCATTCAAACATGGGCATCTACAACAAAACTTTGGAGTACTTTACATAACTCTCTACCTCGAATGGCTCTTGGGCCTTGTACAAGGTGAACATCATTATAATATATATGTATGAAAAATATATATATATATATATATATATATACACACACACAAGTTTTATTTATCAATTTTTTAACTTTTTGGAGAATATAACTTATTTATTAAAAGTTATTTGTATTTTTGACTCTTGTATGAAAAATAATGTGTTCATTGATTTGTTAGTATGTTTTATTCAATTATCAAATTTATGGGAATGTACTTGTTTTAAGTGTTTCTCCTAGTTTATAAATTTACAGCTTATAGTGTGTGTGTGTATATATATATATATATATATATATATATATATATATATATATATATATGACAAAGATAAACTTATCTTAACTGCTGCATTCCATCCTCATATGGACTTTAGCAAGGCAAATGATTTGCCTAGGTAAAGTTTATTGGAGGATGAAACATACTGGATAAAATAAATTTTCTTTTTGTGTTTATTATTCATATTGTCCTTTTACAGATATAGTTTTTACTTATATCTGAAATTATATACGTGTGTGTCTGTGTTTTACCTCCGAAACCAAAGTTTAAATTTAGGTTCATAGCCATCTAATTTCTCATATGATTTTCTTCACATTATATATATTTGATCATGACTGTCCACACATTCATTTTTCTTATTCTTGTCAGGATTCCTTAGATAGAAAGATACTGGAATGGTTTCCTATTGCTCTTTAAAAAAGAAAGGGAAAAGAGGGTGATTCAAGTCTCTTATTCTTCCTTAGAGGTACTAATGAAAAGACAGGACTCTTATTGAAAATGAAATGTGTAAAGAAATATTATATAGCAAAAATATTTTTATAATATACAGATTGTACAAATAATATAGACCTTGCACAAAATTTCCCTTGTATGCTTCAGACTATTAAGGAAGATCAACAATTCTTCAAAATACAACAGTTCATATAAATCAACGTTTTAGCAGCAAAAGATATTTACTCACTTTGAAAAGTTCACAAATTCAAAAGTCAAAAGGGGTGAGAAAGGATGGCCTACTTCAGGAGATGCTGATTTTATAGGTCCCTTATACAAAAAATTCAGACTTTTGGAACAGGCATTTTCAAATATTAGATAAACTCTCACAGGTTTAGAAAAGACATTTGAATGGGATAAACTTATAAATTTAGAAAAGATATCCATATATAAGATAAAATTCATGTTAGGAAATACATTTGTCATAGAGCTCTTGTGGGCTCTTAAGTGTTCTTTCTTCTTCTTCTGTAGTAGCAGCAGCAGTCTTTATCATCTGAGCTAGCATTGTCTCATGTCTGAGTGTAGTCAAATTTTTTCTTGTCCCAGAATGTTTAAACTGCCTGGCTTTATTTTGGCATTTCTTTATAAATCTGGCTTCATTTTGGTGATTTTTATAACATCAAATTGGAGCCCATTTTTTAAAGATTTTTACATCTCCATTTTTATTTATAAACTGTCTGGTTTCATTTTGGTAGTCTCTTTAAAAAAAAAAATGTTAATAACATTCTAATTTTCTTAATTAGTTTTTATACAATTTAATATCTTTTTTTATTAAAAATAATTTTTATACAATTCCAATATTTTCTTAATATTATTTTTAACAGCTTCTTGTAGTAAAATAGTCCCTGTATTAATTTTTACACCATTCCAACATTTTAATTATTTTTTCACATACAATTTTAATATCATTTTTTTTAAAGAAAATCTATATTCTCCATGATTTTGGAATTCAGACATTTTGTTACGACACAAGGCAAGAGAGCCCACTCTATTATACTGTCACTAGAAAGAGAAAAGATGAATTCATGCCTTTCCCAAGGGCATTTGTGTGAAAGTGAATGTAACAAACTAACCTGGAATTTGAGCTTTGGTTTGTCTATTTCACTTTTCCATGTCAATATCCATTTCTCTACCGACACATTCCTCTATATCTAGTAAATGTAATAGTGCTACCTGAATTTCTTAGATGATTTTCTAAGCATAGTTTAAATGTGACACAAGGCTGAAAGTATGAGGCACACAGTGAGGATCGAACTCACTACTCAGTCATAATTATTATAATGAAACAAGTTTGTTAACCATTACACCACATCAAGGTACCTTCTGAAGTTCTTCAATGACCATTTTTATTATTCGTTTTGAGTAGTTTATCATAAATCTTATTATTGTTGCTTTTTATCATAGGTTTTGGGGTGGGTTATCTGACAACTATTAAATAAGCAAAATGAATTGGAAAATAAAGGAGTATCTTTATTCTTACATATTGTGACAAAAGTATCAATAAAATATTTGTTTAGTGGCATATCAACTCCTTATGGGTCATTTACTGCTGAAATTTAATTTTCTTGGGAGCATTAGTAATTCTTTTTACAAAAATGTATTGCTGGTAGTTGTTTTTACTATGAAAATGAATTACTAGTATTTTCATTATAAAAATACATTTTGACCCCAATTTGGGGGTTAACTATTTATTTGTCCATAGTAGGGACCCTAACAGGTTTCTAGTACCCTGAGTCAGGGTGGACTTGAGAACAATAGCAATTAAGAGGTAGTTCCATGCTCCTTAAAACCTCCAATCTCCTGATAAAAGACCTTGCTGCTGGATGTAGTTTATTGTTATAACCAGGAAAAAACAAAATGAAAGAGAAACTAATCTAAATAAATATTCATCAAAAAGAAATTACTGACAAAAGAAAAAAAAATGTTTTATCATTGCCATTTAAAATTTTCTTGTCATGTGATACCTAGTTAAATGTTTTTTTTTTCTCTTTTCTTAGGCATTTTTGATTGCATTTACATCAGAATTTCTTCCTAGAATGCTGTACCAATATAAATATGAATGGAACTTAAAAGGATACACAAACTTTACTTTGGCATATGCACCAAATGGGACGCTCTCTCAAGAATGCAGGTAATGTGTTTTGAAACAAAATTTTTTCTGCTTGCCATGACAAGATAAGAGGGAATCCAAATTCTGTTTGTAATGTTTCAGATTTTCAATCTGCTGATGCGTTTTTTTGTTTTTATTACTGCAGATATTTGGCATTTCGGGATCGAGAAGGGAATTATACAAAATTCTTCTGGCAATTGTTAGTTGTCAGACTTTCATTTGTCATCATCTTTGAGGTGAGTTCTAATCTTTAGCCTTGTATAAGCCAGAGCAACTCTGACTTCTAGTTTCTAAGATAAAATTGTTTTCAAAACCTACGCAAATATCAATTCTCTTGTGAGGCTTTAGAATCCTATAAAGTGTCGCATTCTACAATTTAGATTTCTTTACACTTGCAGTTGTAATGGATCTAAAACAAATAGCTGTAATTTTTTTACTATAATCATGGTTTTAAAATGTTTTAAGTTTTAAATTGAAATATTTTTATTACTCATTTTTTAATCATTTCACTCTAAGCAAGGCAATAAAACCCCTAAGATGCAAGGTTTACTGAGAGTGAAGAAAATGTTACTGAGGAGAGAAGGACAATAAATGCAAAAGTGTAAAGAAATTGTGAGACAGAAAAATTTACTTGGCTCTGGGGTGGGTTATAAAATGTTATTAGGACTTTAAAAGTGGATATATTAAAAGTATATATAAATACACAACAAAAATATATAAAACAAAGTGGGAGGGAGAGCAAGGATTAGAACAGAAATTACTCATTGTAAAGTGGTGGAGTAAAAAAAAAATAAAAACTAAAAAGGGCTCACCAGTTACCACTCCTCACTCTTCAGAGCCAATTAAGGATAAAAAAACATATTTCTAGTTAGCTTTTTTTTTGGTGGGGGAGGTGTTAATCCACCACTTTACAGTAATTTTCTTTTCCTTATCCTTCCCCCGCCCATCTTTTAGTTTTCTATATTTGTGTATATATTTACATACACTTTTTTCAAAATCTGTTTTTAAAGCACTAATAAATAACAAATTATTTATATTCTTATCAATTTATACTTAATGGGAAGTCTAATTTCTTTGTTACTAACGATATAAAAAAACAGTATTTGTGAGGAATTGTTTGTTACTGATCTTATTCTTCTTGTTGAATATCTGGTGAGTAGATAGATTCTCTTACTCTAAAAACTAGCCATCATCAACAGTCCATGACTGAGTGCGGTTGTACAGTTGCTGTGCAACCGAGCACTTCACCAGATCCCGCTTCATGTCTCAGTTGTTTGCCAATATCTGGGCTAAAAGTTGGAGAGGTATTCATTTATGTGTACCATGTTTTGGGAAAGTAGACCTGGTGGAGCCACGTCCTCACTTTCTCAAACCACAGTTGATGTCCTCCAACTTGAAGCCTCAACATGGTCACAGGCATATATCTGTTAATTCCATTGAGTAGGGGTGACCCTTAGCCATGGTCATTGACTTTAACCTAGAAAGCCTCTGCCTAGCAATGCTGTGTCATCACTTCCCTGGATATACTATCAGTAGTTTAGTCTCATGTGCAGATTATGTCAAAACTTGCTGTAGCCACCATCTCTCAACTGAACTCACCACTGGTAAGAACTCTTGAATCACTAACACATGGATATACTGACATATTTTGGTGACAAAAGTAATGACTAAGTGGTATTTTATTCTTTTGCTGTTGCAGTATAGCAAATAAAGGACACTTCCAAATAAACAATAAAAATAAACCTCTCACTTTTCCATATGGATTCTATATCCTGAGGAAGGCCATAAAATGGACCGGGCAAAATATATAATGGTAAAAAAAAACAAGATCCAAACAGGATTGAAAATGACTTCCCTCAATATTAAAGAAACAAATTCCCTGTAGATTACCCAGATTGACATAATGCCTGATGAAGGCCAGCAGGCACAACAACCGAAATGTTGCAAAAACATCCCAGAAATTCTTTTTTGTTGCTGCTCTCAGTTTCAAAATGTAAGCCTCTCTACCATTTATTTTTGCAGCATGTTGTATTCAGTACATGTCACCTGATCGATTTTGCTGTCCCTGATGTTCCTGAAAGTCTTGAATTAAAGATCAAAAGAGAACGCTACTTGGCTAAACAGGCTTTGGCAGATACAGAAGGACTCATCACGGTAAGACACGTTTAATTCCAAGGGTTATCAATTACTGATTAATTCACTTTGGAGAAGGAAAACATTTTCAACTCTAATATCAAATGCTACTTTCAAAATTATAACATACCTACACATGTATAAATATTTACTTTTGGTTTTTGTAATTGATTATTAACACTTCTGCTGCTTTGGACATACTTATGTCTTTACAAAACTTACATTGCTTGCTGTTGACACACACACACATATATATATATATATATATATATATATGTGTGTGTGTGTTTGAGAATCTGTGAAATGTTGGTCACATTGTTATTTCTCAACCAGTGTAAACATATATTAGCATACAATATGACCTGTTTTGTGATGTATTTTATGTTAGTGTGGGAGGGGGGTTATCTCAGTTTGTACTGCAAAGGATGTGATTAAAATACCAGCACACAAGAGAAATCTGTTGTCAGCAGCCTTATAGTCTTTTACCTCCAATAAATGGCAATTTTTGATTAAAAAAAAAAAAAAAGATTTCAAAATTATTATATTTATTATTTCCAAGATGCAATAGAAATTTGAGCATCTGCTCGTTTCCTATATGTTTTCGGTATTTCCTTGTTTCCTACATCGGTAATTTCTGTGCCACGATGTAATCATGAGTGAATGAAAGTTTTAATGTTTCTTTATTACAGGGTGTCCATAAAATCCATGTGCAATTTAAAATAATTGTAGCTTTGTTTCTATCATGTATAGTTAGAATTTGTAAAAAGGGGGTGAGAAGGCTTTGATATGTCTAGCTTTTCTTGTCTTCAGAAAATATATTTATTATTTTACTAGTATTTTTTTTCTCAATTTTTGAAGGGTACATTGTAAATGGTGATCACTATATAGAAATGTTGCAAAATTAAGCTTGACCAATTAGAACTGACAAGAGGATACAGTGTTTCAACAAGATGTTGTGCCTTGTCACTTTTCTCTGCAAGTTATGGAATTTTTCTTTTAGAAACTGCATAATGGGTGGATTGGTAGAGATGGACCATTATTTTGGCCTCCATGATCACCAGATTTGACTCTATTGAATTTCTTTTTATGAGGACATGTAAAAAGTAATGTTCATTCACCTAAATTTTGATCTTTAGAGGAATTGTAAGCTAGGATAATGGATGTGATTAAAGGTATTATTGAAAATCAGCTGCAAAATGTTTCCCCAACAACTACAGAATCATTTAATCATTTGTGTAACATTGGTGGACAGGTTAAAAATTAACAATTCCAATAATAAATTGAAATACTACTTTCTTATCCTTTTTACAGATTGTTTGTATCATGTATAGTTATAAAGCTACAAGTATTTTAAATTGGACACCCTGTATATCCTAGCTTTGATATTGTGATTACATAAGCAGCAGGTTATCAAATGACAGGCTAATCTTAATGATGTTACAGCTTTAATTTTCAGTTGTCAATCCTGGTAGCAATTTAATATTAAAGTCATAAAAAGGATTTGCATTCATTATCCACTTTGCACTATTTAATCCATAGTTGGGGAGGATGGTCATTGACTCTGAGGAGTTCATCCACCCTTTTAACAGCTTTTGTTTTAGTTCAACTTGCCCTCCTTACTAGACCAAGGACTGGTAGGGGAGCCAGTTTAGTCATCGACAACTTGTGTTTTGAATTCAGAGTTGTCTTCTCCTAGACTAGTTGCTACCCAAGGGTATAGAACACTGTCTCTCCTGCTATTTATCCATAACTGAGAAGAGAAGTGATGGAATGGATCCATACTTTATCATTAAAAAAAAAAAAAAATGGAGGATTACTGCCAGATTTTGAATGGAGCTGCTTAATCATAACTTTCCAGTCTTAATAGAGTTCAACTTATGGCCACATCACGTTGAAACATTGGTACCCATATGAGCACCGAAATTAAGCAATGTCAAGCCTGGTGAGTACCTCCATTGGTGACCACTTGGGAATACCAGGTGCTGTAACCTTGGATGAGCAGGTCTAATGGATAAAGGCTCAGAATTGTTCATTGGAAAGCCAAGTTCCAATTCCAGTCAGGTTCATTATGTTCACTTATGTGCAAATACCCTTGGGAAAAGGTATGAATTCACTTCTCTCTCCAGCTAGGGGTTAACCAGTAAGATTTTTATCACTAAATCATTATCTAAAAAAAAAAAAAAAAATTCTTACAATGTAAAAATATTTTCTGGCTTTAAATCACCTGCAACAGGGTTGATAAACCATAGAAAATCAATCAGGTTCAAAATTGTTTATGTGGTCTTGTGAGGGAGAATTATATTCCACTCTGTAATCTCTTCCCTGCAGACATTACAAGCCAGTTCCTTTTTAAAGTCTTTTTTTTATGTGCCTTAATAGCATTATTGCCTTCCTTGGGTGAAATGATTTAAAAAAAAAAAAAAAAATCATACAGTTCACTAATGATAATCATTTTAACACCCTTTGAGCTTGAATAGCACACAAGCTTTGTATTGGTTGAATTTTACTATACGTATAGCTAGTATGCAGTTTAGTCATCGACAACTCGTGTTTTGACTTCAGTGTTATCTTCTCTTAGACTGGTTACCACCCAAGGGTATAGAACACAGTCTCTCTTGCTATTTACCCATTACTGGAGGGAGAAGAGATGGATTTATACCTCTGTCAGTTATCTTCTGCATAATCTAATTTTTGCTAAAAAAAAAAAAATTTAGATTATTAACACTTCTGCTGCTGTGAATGTATATGTCTTTATGAAACTTACAACATCACCTGCTGATGATGCATATATAGGTTTTCAAGACACCACAAAATGTTGGCCACTAGCATTTGTGTTATAAACTAAATTAGTACTATTTCCAAACTACTGTAGCAGTACAATCTGTTTTCTGACATTTTTATTGTATTTTGTGTCGGAGGTGTCATTTAGCTTTGCCTATAATGCAGAGCACCCTATCAAAACCAAAATGGCAGTGTCCAGGAGAAATCTACCATTAGTATCTTTATAGTCATTTATTTACAGTAAATGGTGTAGCAATACTATTTCTTACATAGATTGATTTTTAAATCAATTCAATGACCAGGGTTTTTCAGGAATCTTGTCTCTAAGCCCACCTTTCAGTTGTTGAACATAAAATTTTGTTAGTATTTTTACATAGTCGTAAAAGTAGGAAAAACTGACCACCCAAAACCAGTCTAGGTGATCCCCCTTTCCAATTGGTGGTACATGAGTGGACGGAAAGGGGTTGGGGTCCCCCAGCCAATATCCATATAATAAATCAGTGAGTGAAATGGCCAGGCAGTGAGTATGTACAGGTTTGATTTCCATGGCCAGAAATTAGTGAGAAGTCAGTTAGAAAAAGTTTGCTTTCTCATAGAAGGAAGACATTGCTAATTATGTGAAAAACTGTATTTTTTTTTTTTTTTTTTCGGGAAGTAGCAAAAAAAAAAAAAAAAATTTTCACTCAAAAATTGTTTTTACATGTATTTTTCTTTGAAGTAATTTCTTCTGGCCTTCAATGTTTTTTGAATGTAAAATTTTCCAAGCTTTCTTTCTTCATGTGTCCCAGAAAGTTCAACTGCTTTTTTTTTTTTGACTGTAAATATAAGTTTCTCTTTTCCTTAAAGCTTCCCCATTACTTATATGCTCTATCTATGGTATTCTCAGCAACCTTCTGTAGAACATTTGTTGTATCAAGTCTTTTCTTCTGTGAGTAAATTCACATTCACTCCAATATAGGATGATTACTATTACATGGCAGTTTAGTAATCTTTTCTCTGCTTCTAACAAAATTTTCCTGTTTGTTAATACATGGATTAGCTTTTGGAAGGCAACTTTTGCTATCACAGTGCACCTTTAGATTTTGGTGTTATATTTTCCATCCTCTGTTAAAATACTTCCTAGATATTTAAACTTCTGTACTGGTTTGATTTTGGCATCTCCAATTTGTAGCTTGCATCTTGGGCTGTTTCTCTTGCTGACAAACATTCATTCTGTTGTTAGTCATTTCTTCTTGCTTTCTTTTACTACCTTGTCTAGATCTTGCTGATGGTAGACACAGAAAGCAATGTTATCTAATTGTGTCCACTGATAATAAATCCTGTTAGGGTCTCTAACCCTTAGGACATCTTCAGTGTAGGGGTTGAATAAATCTGGTGAAAAGATACATCCTTGTTTTACACGCCTTTCTATCAGTATGCAGGCGGTTTGCTTAATATTTTAATTCTAAACACTTGTGCCCATGATTGCTAAATGTCAATGTTATTAAACGCAGTAAGATGGATTACTTTCATTTTCATATTAATTTCTCTTACAGATGGTCAATGACGAGGACATTGAACCAGGAAATCTGGATGCCGTCAATAACCAAAAAACAACCCACTAAGAAAGCTCATAAGGGAGATAACTCTCTAGTTCTGCATATTTCTCCATCTGCCTGTGTCTTTCCTTAAACAATGGAAAATGAAAGGAGACAGTTTAGAGAAAGGGCTCTGAATGAACACTCACTGCACCATTCACAAATATTTCTTCTTTTCCTCCACTTTGTGCAACAACAGCCGAATCATTACACTTTAACTTATGTTTCATTTTTGCACCAATCTGCTCAGGAGATGAGACACAACTCCACAAAACTGATAATGAAAGATAAATCTACATTAGATATTAGTTAATGAATACATAATGTTTCTTTTAAAGTGGTTAATAAATATCTGATATTATCACTTGATAAACAGTAAAAGATTTTTTTTTTTTTTAAACTAATTTCTACTGCAAAAGGATCATTTATTAAAAGGCCAACAATAATTTTTTTTAATTGATACTCATAAATTCAATAATTTCCTTTTAAAAGTATGAATTTTCATATTTTTTTTTCTTCACCTCCCCTACCACAGGGGAAGATTTGATTTGGCATGTTACTTCTTGGTAGTGACTTTCAACATTATTAGTCTTTGTAGTAACTAATATATATATATATATATATATATATATATATATATATATATAATATAATTAATGGTTTCTAATTGCTTATGCTAAGTTATTTCAGATTTTTAATTGTAAGCATGCAGAGGAAATAAATCAGTGATGTCAATTGGGATTAGATGGCATAAATTTTTCTTTTTTTTTAGTTAAACGGCCAAAAAACTTTACATTTTTAGAAATCACCTGAAATCAGGTTTGATATCTACCCTAATTGACACTTTTTTGAAAATCATGTGCAGAGAAGCATGATTTCAAGAATTTCGTACTGAGCTTGCAGTATGAAAATAATTTTTATGACGATATCAGCAGTAAATATTAGAGATGCTCAAATTTTTAAAATTTAATTCTATATTTAAAATTTACCAAAATTCAGTAAAACAGAAAAAAAAGGCTGCCCTGCACCAATATGACTGCTCTCTTTTTTAATCTAACTCATTATCTATACACACCCTGTTTTCATTAATATTTGATTGTGTATGACTGAATACCAGATTGCATTTTTTTCTTTTTAATCCTTGCCAAAAGCATTTTCTCTAAATCAAAATATTAAGAAAAAAAATATCTGCTGAAGGAATTAAACCCCACCCTGTCAAATCCCAATTTTGATGATGTTTCATTGGAAAGAATCATCCTCGCCCCTGTCAAATCCTACTTTTGATGCCATTTCATCGTGATGAGCAGTGAAATGACTTAAAATTGTGTGAATACCATTACTTAAAATTCAATTTCCTTCATGGATGATTGTTGTCACTTGTTAAAAGGCAAAATTGAATTTTTTTTCTTTCTTCTTCTCTACAGTGTCCTAAATTCTCAATATTTAGGTCTTTTACTTAGATTTCGACTCTTGTCAGTAAATAAAATGAACTTGAGAGAAATCTGAATAGACGACTACATGACAACTATTGCAGCTAATTAAATTCTCTTATAAACTCAAATCAATTTTTGACAAGTTCACCTAAACCTTTTAATTATGATTTGGTTTTCTTCCTCTTGTCATTTTATACCCATCATATTTGACAGCAGTGATAAGCCTGGATGTAACATTATACATTGGTTTTTGACCACCCCCACTTATGTATATAAATATATATGAATTGTATTCAAGTGGGTTCCATTCAGCTTGCTTATTTTATACTGTTATAAAAATGGTATTAAGTCATCAGGAAAATAGTGTTGCTTCCTGCAATTATTCCAATTTTAAATACCTATGGGTATAGAACGATTAAAATAAAATCATAGTAAGTGGCTGTTAACTTGAGATTTAACAGAACATGGATAGGGAAAGAGGAAAAGAAAAAAAACTAGCATGTGATATTGGCTAAGAAACTTAAAATTCATTCATTTTTTTTTATTTTTTTTTTTTTTTTTTTTGAATTCCATAAAGCTTTATCCTCACATTTGTCCCATTTTCTGGCAAGGTAAAATATTGGCATATACAAATTTTAAACAAAACTATCTTTCTTATTTCATACTGAAGATAAAAAAATTTGAAAGCAGACTGACTGAAATCATTTATCATTACATTACCAAAATTCTTACATCTTTTTAAATCTAAGCTTTTATTGGTATAAGCCCAAACTGAGTGTGTCTGTGTGTGTGTGTATATATATATATAACTGAAAACAAATCACAAACTGAATTTACTATGCATATATCTTAATGAAGAATCTATCTTGTATGTTCTATACAAATATTTAAGAGTAAATTCAAAAGTTTGGATTTCATTTCAAAAGGAATGTGGAAAGCCACTTTTAAAACTTATATATATATAAAATATCAAATAATTCAATTAAGGTTGTTAACAAACACTAAGTAGCTGGACATTCACTTTGGTGGGAAGAGATTTATTAAACTAGACTATAAACTTTATTTCATGGTTAACAGCCATTCTACTTTACTTTCCTTAATACAGAACCAGAAAATGAACAAATAAAATAAATCTTATATTTTTGTTATATATTTATGCATACAAAGGCAAATATTTATGGAAAAGGGAAAAAATGGTTTGATTTTACAGATTGTTGAACTGTAATGCTTACACACAATTTATTTTTGTTTTCTTTTTCTTCAGACACAGGAGCATGTATTCTTAAAAATATTTTTTGTGGGCTTTCCAATATTTCCTTATCTGTTATTGTTTTCTGTGTAAGTGTTTCTATTCTGTAACGCAATAAATTTTACAAAGAAGAATTCAGTCTTTGTCTTCATATTTACAAATGCACAAACTCTGAAGTTTTTACAGGAATTGTAATGTTGTATACTATTTGTGTTAAAAACTATGCAACTGGTAGACATTTTAGGAAAATATTTAAGAGAAAGAACTGATTATCCTCCATTTTGATTTTTTTTAAAAAGCCATTAATGGATAAATAAATTCTAATGACATTTTACATTTTCATCAAGTTGATGTATATTTAACATTTTTTAATATGAAAAGTTAGGGAGGAGAATAAACATTTGATGAAAATTCTCAAAAGAAAAAAAATACTTGGTGCTATTTTTTTCTTTTAATGCATGTTCAGAGAAATAACTTTGAGAAGTTTTCTATCTAAAATAAGCATTTCTAAACTTCCTGCTGTCAAAGTTTTCTGACCCCCACATAACTGATTTTGTCAACATTGTGACCAGAATTCTCTGCAACTTCAAACTTGTTTCTTGAATTAGAAATAAGTTTTGTTTTCTTTAAAATGGACACACACATAAAAATGAAGCAAAACAATTGCAATAGTTAAAATTGTTTTATAGATCAGCAATAACACTTGAACTGTTTATCAATGGCGTGACAGAAGATGTCTAGAGCAGGTGGCATTAATAAGAGCACATTCACTCTCACATTATCAATTATTTTTTTTTCTTTTCCTTACATACATATTTGGTCAATCTCTATAGTAACAAATTTATATTCCAATAAAAATATAGTTATGAAACTTCTGTTGGTACAGGGATTAGTTGAAATAATTTTCTATCAGAAGTTAAAAAAAAAAAAAAAATTGACAGGCAATCAGTATTTAGCAAAAAGAAAGGTCTAAGTTCAATTCCCAATATATCCCCCCCACAACCCAAAAAGAAAAAAAAAAGTTGTATCTTTCCATTTTTTTTTTTTTTTTTTTTTTTTTTTAAGTTTTGATAAGGAGTCAAAAATAGAAGTAAACTTCCCATCTGCAAATGTAAAGATACAATGAGATTCTCATTCTGTAGAAAATAAAAGAATATCTTGGATTCAGCTCTGAGGTTGTTAGTTTTATAATAGAAATGAATTTTATTTAACTCAGCCCCTGGGGCTGCAAGAGAAGAATTAAAAAAAAAAAAAAAATGAAAGCTAGCAAAATATTCTCTGCAATACTTTTATGAGGTCAGCGTCAGAAGAAAAAAAAAAAAGAAGTTAAACCAAGCCTCCGGAAAGGAGTCAAAATCTCCAAATTGGTCAGTTTAATCTTTAGGGGAGTTCAATTTTTACCATTCATTCCCTCACTTCAAAATGAATAGTTTTTAACACTGTTGAGGTACAAACTGCTGCTAATAATAATAATAATAATAAACAGAATTAGTGTAAAATAAATGGGGAGGGGGAAAACAAGGCAAAAAGAAAAAAAAAAAAAAAATCAGGGTTTTCAAATAACTTTAATTAAAAAGAGAAATTAACTCTTTCTTCAAAAACAACAGAAAATATATATATGATAGAGGTAAAGGGAAGAATAGCATCTTAACAGAATGAGAGTCCACATCATCTGTGGACCCAAATAACAATTAACACCCTGACTGATGTCAACAGCAATAACAAATTCATGGTAGGTGTACCAAGCCTAAAGAATGAAAATATTGTAAAAAAATAGTTTTGATCCGTAAAAATACAAGAGGAAAGAATCAAAAACTAATAATTCCAATGACTGGAATTAGGATTAACTTTAGGCTGATTTGGGTTTTTTTTGGTTTTTCTAACGAGTATTCAGTAACAGTCTTATAAAATCTTAAAATTTATGAGAGTTTCTTGAAATTTTTGTTAAATATTTTCAACTTCACTTTAAATTTCTGGTTACAAATCTGGTTTTTACAGAGGCACTATATTTGTGGTGAGAAAAAGGTTGTTTTTATATATATATATATATATATATATATTCCAATATTTTGAAGTGAAACTCATCCCATTTTTTATACTGTCATTACAATACTTTTCTTTCTTTATTTAGTTTAGGCAGATTATGACAGATTTTTGTTTTCTTAAAAACTTATAAAGATGAATTTGGCAGAATTATGGAAAGGAGATTTGAAAAAAAAAAAAACTTAATTAATGGAGAGTGTGGGGGGGGAGCAGGTTGTAAAATTATTTGAGAACAAAAAATCCCCAATAAGTCACTATAGAGGCACATTTAAATACATCAATTGTTATAGCATCAACATATATCGGAAGGTCCCTTTAACTTGAACAAAATATTGAATCTATAAAGTAAGCATCCTTCTCTCCTCTAGTGCCTACCTCTCCACACATAACTGACAAACTCCATAAAACATGTTCAATTTCTCTAGGGCAGGCAGCCAATTGACCAAACAATCTAGTGGACAGTTTTTTTTTTTTTTTTTTTTTTAAAGAACTTATTTTACTCTTTATATAAGGTCATCCAGTGTTTGACTTTTTTTTTTTTTTTTTTGCTTTTTCTTTAAAAAGTATATTATAGGCATTTGTAGTAATAGTACTTAGTATAAGTAGTATCATAGCAGTGTGCTGTGGCTAGACAGTCATTGGTCATTTTGAACACAGCCTAACTCATGTATACACATAATCATGCATATACACACACGCTCACACATTCATAGATGACAGTCATACAATATACAAGGAGGCTGACAGCATCAATGTAACATTTAAGGATTCTAGAAAAAACTAGTCACACACAGAAAAGGCCAACAATAGATAAGGCCATCAGTATCGCTTGTTCTGGAACTTTCTAAAATTATATAATATAAGCATGCATTCACCCGTATAAACATACCACATGTACACACACAGATATACAGACTTACATATAATATAATTTTTTCTTTGAAAGCCTTTATAGCAAGCCTATCATTGTTAGTGAATGTTATATTCCTCCAGAAAGACATGAGATCAACCATCAATAGCACTGCTCATGGCCCAGCAGAACTTCTTCAGCAGCAGGACCAGATGACTGCTAAGAGGCAAGGGACACACCAATGCTGTATTTCCTCATTTACAAAATTCTTTCAACACTAACTTTTAGGAGAAAAAAAAAAATTAAAGCTAAAATAAAATAAAATGAAAGTCCCCTGCATCTGAGCATCATCGTTTGCCAGGTAATGCACTAACGTTTTGGTAGATTTGTCGAGAATCATCTGGTTCTCTGCCAAAAAGAAAAAAAAATAAAGTATATCAAAAACAATTGTACAATAATGAAAATATGGTGTTGTAAGATATTAAAATATACTAAACAGAAAAAAAAAAGAGGCCAATAAAACTTTCACAGAAGTCAGTAGAGGTATTTACTAAGCTCACTTAATTTGGCACAAAGCTGAAATTGTGGGGGAAGTCTTACTGGGTATTTCAGAAGCTCCTAACAAAAATATTATTTATATATATATATATATATATATATATATATATATATATATATATATATATATATATAGAGAGATTATAGTTGTTTCATTGAGAGAAAACTGTATATTTTTGGTTATAATGTAGATTTTTTTTTTAATATATATATATATATATATTATACTTTTTTTTTGCTATACCAATGTTTTGGGTCTTGTGACCTTCAAGCAAAGCATGATTATTTCCAAATATTATTTAAAGGAATTAATTTTTTTTTCTTATGTTTAACCATTGTCTTTTGTGTGTGGTAGTAATCCAAATTCTTCTTGGACTGGTGGTAAAAAATCTTCCTTTGCTTAAGGGGCAATAAAACAATTAGGATTGGTCAGGAAAAGGAATGAGGTCTTTGTTAACTTTTTATGTCCTCTGTATCTTTTTAAACCTTTCTCCATTTTTATGTATTGTGTGTGTGTGTGTGTATATATATATATATTACACGTGTGTGTGTGTATATATATTTGTTCTCCATACATATATACTATATATTATAAAGAAATCTATACAGTAACTACATATATTTTGTATGGTATGTTTGTGGTCTGACTAGCGTGTTTTGCCACTTTAGTGCTAGTTTAAAGTCTGATATATTGGCATAATTTTAAACTTATATTTGTTGCATTTGCAGATATGTTGTGACACACAGTTTCCTGTTGTAATTTAATGTTCCCTTTTTGTGAAGGGAAACTTGTTTAGTACTTAGGTGATACCTATATAGGATTTGTTGCATTTTGTGCACAAATCACATTTTTGGAATTGCAGTTTAAGTTTTCCTTTATTGAAAATGTTAAGTTTTAATTCTAGCCAATTTCATTTAGATTCTTTTTCTTTCTACATTGGGATAACAGAAGATCTGCCAAGAATGGTGAAATGTAAAAATGTGTGCACAAATTTACTGAAGATGAACTAGTGATTAAAGCACTGTGTGTGTAAGTAAATAAAGACAAAATGTAAACTTAGCTGATGCCTTTCATCCTATGAGGGACTTTATAAGGACAAATACAAGGTGTTTATTTTGTAACATTTATATACAATATCAAAAATGTTATTGGTTTTCCAAAAGTTTTTAAATTTAAGGATTCTCATAAATATTCATCAGATTAGCCAAAATGTCTATCAAACATTTATGAGCATTTCAAAAATCCAATAACATTTTTAACCCTGTATATAAAAAAAATCCTTGCATTTACCTTGATGATGTCCCTCAGAGGACGAAATACGTTGGCAAAGTTTTCCTTTTATCTTTATTCATGTTGTACTTTTACAGATATACTCTATCTGAAATATATGAGAAGAATTATAGTCTTAAGATGTGCTATATTTACAGGATAAAGTGCTCAATATCAGAGATAGAGCATGTGTAAATATAATAGTGAACATAGAAGTCAACACTTAGAGGCAACAGTCTGTTTCATGCTAGATGCAATCGTCAGGCCACGAATGCTGTCATTTTTCTCAGCTATTTATATATACGGGTCAGTGGTGCATTGTGGGTAGTCTATTTCGGCGGTTATTTTATTTTATATATTTAGTTCATGCCACATTGACTGATAAACTCCTACAACAAAAAAAATTTTCAAATTGCCATATTAGTAAAAAACGCACTCTCTTAAATTTTCAAAAAAAATTCTACCTTAGCATTGCGACTACATGCTTCAAAAGTTTGTATCCAATATCAATAACACATTTCAAAAAAACATATTTCGATTCGCATTATATTTTTTCATCTCGGAAGCTTCCTGAATTTTACTAAAAACAATTTCCATGCTTGAAGATGAGTCAATGTACAGTTGAAAGTACTTGTGTATTAAAGAAAGACCTTATACAGCTTATAATTTTAAAAAACAAGGATCATAGCATTCATAGAGTGATTTGTAGGTTAATCCATCTTTAAAATTTTGTTAGCGACAGGATTTCACCATTTTATATCATTAACTTTACTAATTTACTTTTTGTATGAATGATTAATTGTAATATATAAAATTTACACTTTTATTTAAATGCAGGCTGGTATAGTACAAAGCAACAGTTATTGGTCATTGAAATTAAAACACTAGCTAAATGATTTGACAAAAATCTTGTTAAACATTACATGACAGTAAATATTATAAGTGTATCTACTAAGTTTTACACAAAGCTATAAGCCTGGAACATTCAGCAACAACAGTAATTGTTTAAGATTTACTTAAGACTTATGAGTGTTTTCTTAATAGGTCTTCCAATTTTATTATTATATATTAAGTGGGTAAATTGAGAGAGAATTTATTTAAAAAAAAAAAAAGCAATGATTTTATTTTTTATATAAAACAATTTTCTTGATATAAAAAAAAAATCATTTCTTTCTAAAACAGCAGTACATTACAAAATACTTTTAAAATAACAGATCTTTTCATCAAGTAAATAAAATTTATCTTTAATTTTAACAATCCATTCCTTAATATTTATATAGAAGATTGGAATTCTATTTGTGCAAATAAGTTGAAAAAGAAACAATAATGATTACAGTAGTTATTGGTTTCCTGGATTCTAACATTTTTTAGCAAGTAGATTTTTACTGGGTAGGATTATAAACTCCATCTACAGTTTTGTAACTTTTATCCATAGATGGGGATAGGAATGGATTCTATTCCTGGTTTTGCAGTCAGAATTATCCTTCTCATAGACTGGTTACTAGCTAAGGCTACTAAAAGGCCTATTATGTCCTGATCTTTTAGCCAAAAGTTTTCAGCCTGACCAATTTCCTTAAATCTAAACAAATGATCAAACATCAGAACTGGAGTGTGGGGGAAGATCCTTGCTTACTCAGACCAAGTAATTTTCAACACTCTTCATACTTTTTATTTCTGGCTTCATTTTTAAAAAAAAAAAAAAAAAAAAGATAGTAATCAGTAATAAGGGTTAAAACATCAGCACTCACAATGGTACTTCTCTGAATTTGACTGGCCGGGGTGGTGGGTGAGATGACTTTCTCAGCTGTGAAGGAAGAGTTGATTGGACAGGAGCTACTAGTGGGCTGTTCACATTGGTCTTGGACATGGCTCTTTGGAGATCAGTGGTGCCAGCATATCGGATGTTCGTATATTCTCGACCATCAACTTGGCTCATCTAAAATTACAATTTTAATTACAAACGTTTTGGATTTAAGAAAAATTATAAAAGAAAATTTTGGGAAAGAACACTAAAAGGTCAATTTTTTTTTTTTTTAATAATCATTATAGAATTCATTGTTGTTCCAGTTAACACAAAATATATTGTCTAAACAGTGGAATGTATTTTTTTCTTCAAAAGAAATAAAAATTGAAAAAAAGTAAATTAAAAAGACAAAATAAAACAATTTATAGCTAAATCAGGAATTAAGTGCCAAATACATTAGATGTTTTTGAAATAAAAACAATCTCACCCAAATTATACAAATACACTAATGTACCAAAAAAAGAAAGAAAGATAGTAATCATTAATAAGGGTTAGATAGCAGTATGTACAGGTAATAGTAGGTGGCACCACCATCCACCGATATGATGGAAATGCCCAAACCTATAACAGAGATGTGCTCTAACATCAGCTGAGTCAGTATGAATGTCAGCTAGGAGGTTCATGGCAAGGCAATGAATTAGAGTTTGAATAGGGCATGTTAGTGGATGAGAGATGGACAGGACATTCCATTTTTGTCATTGTGGGGACATTTAATATCACCTCAATCAACAATGTTACATGTATGAGAAATACATAGTGTAAACCAGTGGCGGACCACTGGTTTGTGACCAGGGTTGTCTGTTTAGAATTGTTTGTGGTAACAGGTAAGTGACACTGGCTAAAATCACTCAGCACTTCATCTGGACTCCAAACATGACTAAGTAAATCCTGGAGGACTGGCAATGTGTGGCACAGTCTGGGGAGTCTTGGTTTTAGTTGTTTTAAGTTGATGATAGTGTTTGTCCGTTGTGTAAATTCCAGAAAACCACGAACCCAACTTGTCAACAAGGTACCGTGTTACTCCTAAACAACAAAACTGGCTGTTATTCTATAATGGTGTTGGGTGTGTACAAGTGGTATGGGTTGGGTCTGCAGGTTCACTTAAACATATTATTGACTCGTGACTGCTATATTACACTGTTCTATTTACCATTGTGTTATTCCAGCATTATCCTGCTGGAATAATACAATGTCATCAGGCCAAAATTACCCAGAATTGGTCTGAGAAGCATTCTGGAGAAATTATCTGGCATAAGTCCAACTGAGCAATTATGGGACATGTTAGAGAAGTCTAATTGCATACAAGGTCCTGCACTTATAAATACTGAAATGGCTTGACTCAACATATCTCCAGAGGTCTTCTTAAAACTCATGGAATTGATGTCATGTTGAGATGCTGCACTTTATCTTGATAGTGTCCTATAGAATATGATGCATGTATTATTGACATACATAAGTTTTTTTTGTTGTTTTTTTTTTTTTTTTAAAGGTTTACAAGTTTTTTTTAATTATTTTTTTTTTTTTTTGAGAATTTGAATTTGTAGAAAGGCATGTCTTGTTCAAAGGCCTTATGGAATTTTAATACTGGTTTTTTTTTTCCTTTCAATACAATAGAACAGATTTTCTTGGAGTAGCAAGTTCTTATGTTTTACATGAATAACATGAGTAAGCATTATCTGAATGCAATCGTTGATAAGTCTCTGACTCAGCAATGTTATAGCCTCCGTGATAAATTTTTGAACAATCATTTACTAATTTTAGAATAGTACTTTTGTGGATTTATTTTAAAAGTTGATAAAAGACGAAGCCTTAGTAAAACAAATATGGATAAAAACTAAAACAAGTGGCACTTCAGATAATCTTCATAACTTCCTTTACATTGAGTCAAAATTTGTATGTCTCATTTTAAAATTAATTTTTAGAAAAAAAAAAAAAAAATACCATTAGTTACAAGAATAATTATGAAATAAATATTTACTATGCTTGATTTTAGTCTGGCCCAAGGCCACAGGAAGTCATCTAGTAATGTACAAACTAAGAAAGAAAAAGAAAGAAAGAAGAAAAGAAAAAGAAAGAAGAAAAAGAAAAAGAAAAAAAGAAAAGAAAAGAAAAAGAAAAAGAAAAAAAGAAAAAGAAAGAAGAAAAAGAAGAAAAAAGAAAAAAAAAAAAAAAAAAAAAAAAAGAAAAGAAAAGAAAAAAAAGAAAAGAAAAGAAAAAGAAAAGAAAAGAAAAAAAAAAAAGAAAAGAAAAAAGAAAAGAAAAAGAAAAGAAAAGAAAGAAAAAAAAAGAAAAAAAAGAAAAGAAAAAAAAAAAAGAAAAAAAAAAGAAAAGAAAAGAAAAGAAAAAGAAAAAAAGAAAAGAAAAGAAAAGAAAAAAAAAAAAAAAAAGAAAAAGAAAGAAAAAGAAAGAAAAAAAAAAAGAAAAAAAAAAAAAGAAAAAAGAAAAAAAAGAAAAAGAAAAAGAAAAAAAAAAAGAAAAGAAAAGAAAGAAAAAAAAAGAAAAAAGAAAAAAAAAAAGAAAAGAAAGAAAAAAAGAAAAGAAATGAAAAAAGAAAAGAAAAAAAAAGAAAAGAAAAAAAGAAAAAAAGAAAAAAAGAAAAGAAAAGAAAAAAGAAAAGAAAGAAAAAAGAAAGAAAGAAAAAAGAAAGAAAAAGAAAGAAAAAAGAAAAGAAAGAAAGAAAAAAGAAAAAAAAAAAAAGAAAGAAAAAGAAAGAAAAAAGAAAAAAAGAAAGAAAAAAAAAGAAAAAAAGGAAAAGAAAAAAGAAAATGGAAAAAAGAAAAAGAAAGAAAAAAAGAAAGAAAGAGAGAGAGATTCTTTTTTAATCCTAGGTTAAGATATGTCATGCTCTTCATGGAAGAGAAAAAAAAAATCAGTAATAGAGGCTGTGATTCTGCAATTTGGAAAGTACAATTGCAAAGACTCATCACTCACGTAATAATTTCATCATTTTAAAAATTACCTATGATTTTGTAGAAGTTATCTAAAACAAATCATTAACGCACACGTTTAAAAGAAGGAAAACTGTGTTAAAAACAAAAAAACTTGCCTGTTCTGCTTGTAACCGTTGGATTGTGTCAATATACTGTTGAACTGCTAAATACACAAACTTGTACTGGGCTTCTGTTTGTACAAGTCCTGAACGCTGCGAACGCACCATTTGGATTGTTTTCTGGATGTCAATCTCACAGTCCAAACCTAAAATACAGAAAAATACAATAATCAATAAATTTACCAAAAAACAGGTATTATCACAATGGTGATGCTGAAATTCACTGTTTACATACAGGAAACATTCAGCATTTTTAGCTGAACAGTTAGCATTACTCTCAGTTGAAATTTATAAAATCTTTCTCGTAAGACAGTTTTGCAAGAAATTAAACTTCTCAAGTCTACTAACTGTTATAGCTCTTTCTAGTATTGATGGAAGTTTCCTCCCAAACCTTTTATATTTATAGTTGAGGAAGGAGCAGCATTTTTGTCTTTAATATTAAATTCACTCGTACCTCCATTATACTGACAGAAGGAAGAATGATTAGGTAGATTATGAAGAGAATGAAAACCCTGAAGAGAGTGGCATACACTGGTTCACGAAGGTTAGTGATAAGAAAAAAGATTCCCCTACTATATTCAGGTTTAAGATGTTCAAATTTTAGGTTAGCATCTCACATGATATATCACACATACATAACCCATTTGGGAGTGACTTTGTCACAATTTGCAAATGATTTTCTGAAATTAATCTAAATGTAATTTCAATTTGTTGTGTCCTCATCTTTAAATGCAATAGCAGAAAGATATGTAAATAATAAATTACATTTAAAAGTAGGAAAATATCTTACCATGTCTCTTGATTTTATCAATAATCATGTCTATCACAATAAAAGTGCCTGTTCTTCCAATGCCAGCACTAAAAAAAAAAAAAAAAACAAAGAAAGAAAAAGGAAGTTGTTTTTTTTGTTTTTTTACTGTAAGTAAAATGAACAAACTATCTTTCTAATGGAAACTTTTGTGATTGGAAGTAAAACTTCCCAAAATAAAAAAATAAAAAATTGTAATATTGAATATCTTATTTAAAAGAGAATAAATATTAGAATATGAATAAAATTTCTAATTAAATGCTTAATAAAAGCAACAAAAAAAATCAAACCAAAAAAAACATTGACACTATTGAGAGTTTATACAAGATTGAGTAAAATAAACCGATTACATAAAAATTAAGTAAATCACAATTTGAAAATCATAAGTGACTAGTTTTATGCATGTAAAAATATATATCTCAGTAAAATAATTTTATGGACAAAATCATTAAATGATACTGGTACATTCTCCTGGGACACTTAACACACAAAAAAGCATATATGGAAAATTTTAAATAACTAATTTTCATATGTGTGAAAATATGGAAAATTTTAAGTAACTAGTATTTGTGTACACACACACACACACACACATATATATATATATATATATATATATATATATACTTAAGAATAGTTCAAAAGTAAAGCAGATATTTTCATATAGTGCTCAATATTAGAGCTTTGATAATATTATATACATAAAAGTTACTTAACTGTAAATATCAATTCTTGATGTTTCCCCAACTTCAAAGATTTTGGGAATTATCCATTCTTCAAGGGGTCTGTTGTTTGAATAAGTTTATTTCCAACTTTTTCAGGTCTTTTTTAATCTGTCGTGCACACACACACGTTCATAAGTTTTACATTTTTTTTTTTTTTTTAAAAACACACACATTCATGAATTTTTGCTTTTGTATGTGTTTGTTCATACGTGTCATAATTTTTCCAATTGTAACTTGGAATATTTTTCTGATATTAGTTTTTGTAGGAGTTAGTAGTCTACATGTTGGCTTATTTAAATTTATATAGGGGCAACTGTAACCACTTTTAAAGAAAGATTTGATAATCATGTCATTTAAAATAGATAAAAACGCAAATAATACAACATTATTAAAATGTATATGGAGTCAAAAACAAAAATAATATACCTACTAAAGTTAAATGGGAAATTAAAAAAAAAAAAAGCACCCCCATATTATATTACCTATAGGAATTGTAGACTGTGTTTAGAAGAAAAATTATCAATATTATGTTTATTTTTGCTTTGTTTTGATATTTAGTTTGTTTTGGTGTTCACCCCTCCCCTTTCATGATAATTCATCTGATTTGTATATATATTGTAAATAATATTTATCATGTCATTGGGATGTTTTTATTTTTTATAAAAAAAAAAAAAAAAAGATGCACACACGAATTTCAGCCGTGCTCAACACATGAAGCTTGGAATAAATTCTCCTACTAATATTCAAAACAACACAAACATGAAGAGAAATTAACACCACCTAAAACAACACCCCCCCCCTTGAAAATGGCTAAAGAAGTGGCTGAAAATACTTGGAAAAATGGACAATATGGGCGATTTTTGAACTCCCTTACTCCCAATAAATAGAAAAAATGTAAGAATGCTGGAAAAACTAAATAAAATGAATTAAATTTTCTTTGTCATATTCAACAAAACATATTTAAATGAAAAGTTGCTGTCCATATATATATATATATATATATATATATATATATATATATATATATATATATATATGCTATGAGTAAAATAGCAGGACAGACTGGGTTCTATAGCCTTGGATGGCAACTGGTCTAGGAGAAGGACGACTCTGAATTCAAAACCTGCGGAGGGTCGTTTGGGAACCTTGTGCACCAGGTCTCTGTATGCGTCCCTTCAAAAAGTGTGGATGGTCCTGCACGAGGCCTTCACCACTATAATCAAATCTCATGTGCTGGTGTCGGGCTGCCGGTTTCCTGGAAACTGATCTGCTTGACCCTCATACGTCGAATCTCGATGGGAGAGTCGATTATTATATATATATATATATATATATATATATATATCTCAGTGAGAAATTTTATGCCAATCCTTTTGATGAAATTTACAGACTCAGGTTTAAAGAAAATTATTTTAATCATATAAGCCAGAAACACTGCTAACTCAAGAATTGTAATAAATAAATGTTGTTTTTTAAAATAAAAAAAATGACAAAAAATAATCCCATGTAAAGTTCATTTTTATTTTTACAAAAACAAGTAAAATAAAGAAAATCTGAAGTTAATCTTAACTGATATTTTATTACTATCTCCATACTTTAAAATTCAATTTCAAGGGATTTCAAGGTCGTATTTTATGTCTATATACAACAATAATGACATAAGGTGTGTCCCCCAAAAGGGTCACATCTATTTGGAGTAAGAGAATTTTCCTTCATATGAATTATTACTAATGAAACTTTTATGACAGACAATGTGTAACATTTTGGCTCATTTTTATTCAATCACAAATCCCATAACTGATTAGTCATAAGAAAACCACATGTACTGAAGCCACAGTAAAAGTGGTGTCTCTTGGGTAAGATAGACTGATGGAGCCCAACCCTCTCCAGGCTGGTTTGAATTCAGAGTTTTCTTTCTCCTAGAGAACCCAGTCTGTTCTGCTATTTATCCATAGCTGGGGGAGAAGAGATAGATTCATACTGTCCCCAAAGGTATTAGCACATAAGTGAATGTAATGAACTCAACTAGATTTTGAACTTGGCTCTCCAATTCCTCAATCCAAGCCACAATTCATTACTCCACTAAGCCTCATTTTTATTATCCCACTTTAAAAGCTGCAGATAAATTTCACTTATAAATGAAGAAAATTTTCAGATTCATGATCTGCAAATCAACTAATGAAAGTGTAATGGAAACTTGGTAAATGCTAACAGAAGGGTAACAATAAATGATATAGAAAAAGCCCTTTTTCAACATGCCAGCGAGGTTAGAAAAAACAAAACAAAACAAAAAGAAAAAACAAACATACTTTAAGTAAAAGCACTTACCTGCAGTGTACAATAAACGGTCCTGCATCAGGGATAGATTCTTGTTGTTCATTAACAATCTGTAGGAAATTTAAAACTGTACCATGGTCTGAGGGAACACCATAATCTGGCCATATCATAAAATGGTACTGGTATATTCTCCTGGGACCCTCTGTCTAACACACAAAAAGCAAATATGGAAAATTTTAAATAAACTGATTAACACAATTCAACAATTTGTTTATTTGAATTTATGAATAGGTTTGTTCCTTCCAATCAAAGTCCTTGACATTTTGGCTTTTATTATGACATTTCAACCAATGTGACCATCAGATTTCACTTATACTTAGTAAACTTCCAGTAATTCTGAATAGAAACCTTTATTATAGAGAGCCTAATACAAAAGAGAACCCACTGAATCAAAATTCTTCAAAGATTATTTAAATCATGTGAGGAAAATGCAAAAGTACAGTGGCCAAAAAAATTGTAATTAGAAAAAATAGAAAGGAAGAAAATGGTTCTTATAAAAAAAAAATCAATGTATTATAATTAGTATACAATTTACTTTCAGTGAATAAACTAACATTTTGTGAAGATGTTTTTAATTTATTGTTTTCATGAAAAAATTCAGAAAAAAAATAACAAAAAATACAAATTCAGAAAAAAATTTATTTTATTAAATTTACATTTAAATTTTTTCACTTTCTATTTTTTTATAATTAAAATAAAATGAATATCTTAACTAATTGCTTGTCTTAGAGACTTAAAATCTTAATACGAATTCATTTTGGCATATAATCTTGAAACAATTTAATTTGCTATTGAGCTTACTTTTACAGCATTGTTTTTACTGTGATGTCAATGAACACTCGTTGCCACTTTCATAACGTCAACGAATACTCGTTGTAGTAGAGACTTTGTAATTGCAGATATAAATATAGTAATGCCATTGAACAATACTGGTGTCAAATGCCTTCAAAAACACTTGCACTAATAGTACTTGCTCGAAAAGTAACCACTGAATAGTAATTTGTATAGTAATCAGTATAGAGAAATAGTATAGAGATAGAAGATAGTGTAGAAAGAGTGATCCGTATAGTAATAGAGGATAGAATAGAAATAGTGATCAATTAGATGCTACGCTAATTCCCATATATATATACATTTCCTTTACTATCACAGGATCTACTTATTCAAAATGGGATCACCTGTGTTTGCTCACTGGCAATCTATGTTCAAACTCCAGTGTCAGCAGCAACACTTTATTTC